>WAAE01016891.1:873914-896772 GCA_013400495.1 Nicator chloris
TTTTTTTAATTTTCATTAGAAAAGGATAGAACTTGGACAAGTATGTACTTTCCCCAGCTCCTTTGGGATCCGGGCTGCCCATTCACTTTCCTTGTCTCCACCTGCACATTGTATTCATTCCGTTTTGGGTCTTTTTTTTTTTTTTTTTTTTCCCCGAAGGCTCGTTAGATGCATGTGGAGAAGGGGACAGATCTCTCCCCGCCACCCCCAAGTGCTCAGCGCCTCGCAACTCCACCGTCATCCATCAGCCGCTCTCACTGCAGAATAACCACACAGCTCCCTAAATGGAAGGAGGAGGAGGTTAAAAATCGCCCCCGGTCCTTTCCTGGGTGTGGGAAAGGGGCTCCTCGAGCAGGGTCGCAGCGTGTCTGAACGCTGATGCTCCCAAAGCGTGAAAGCCGTGTTGAACTTGAAATCCCTCCTAAAAACAAAATCCAAAGTACCACACAACCAGAAAAAATAAATAGTCTCTGCCCTGCCCCTCGTCCCAGCAGCAGCGAGCTGTTCTTTTCAGGGATAGCACAAAGCACCTTTGAAGAACAAACAGGTTAAGGACCGAATGTGGAAAAAATAATTTAAAAGTAAATGTAGCAACTTAAAACAAACCCTCGCTGTTAAATCCCATCCACATCCCTGCCTTGTCAGAGCCAGCTGGGCCAGCCACTGAGCTGGGGGAGCTTGGAAGGGGCCGGGGCCCGTCCCAGCCCCCCGGCTACATGAGTCAGGCCCGGAGAACAAGCTCGTACCCTGCTGCCCTGCCAAGGGGGGACAGGAGTTTGCAGAGGAAAAGGCTGGGAGAGCCTGGCTTTCCCTGTATAGCCTCCCCCCTTGCCAGTAAATGCTATGGCTGCAGAAAGCCTGAGAGGAATATTGTTTGTGGGAACTGCCACCGCATATTAATGTCCCCTCATGCATGCATTGAATAAATCACTAGGGCTAATTGAACAACAACAACAACAACAAAAAGTCGGAAAAACAGGCCTTAGAAAAGCCCTCCAGATTCCCACCACAGAACGGTGTCAGCGGCGGGGCAGCCCCGCGGAACGGCCCGGGCGGCCGAGGCTCTGCTGGCCCGGCACCGCTCCTGGGCTTTAATTTATTCCTTTTAAAACAAAAGTAAAACGCAACCGAGTCCCACCGGGGCACAGCCCGAGTCGGTGGGACCGGGACCGGCCGGGCTCGGCCCCGCGGGCGCTGCGAGGAGCGGGGTCCGGGCGGCGGGTCCCTCCCTCCCTCTCGGCCAGGGGTCGGGCCGGCTCCTCTGTCCGCACAGGGGGCTCGAGGGGACTTTGACACACCGAGGGGCCGAAACCCACCCGGTTGTGCTGGCCCCGGCCCCCGGCCGAGCAGGCTCTGGTCTGAGGGCAGCGGCCCCGGGGCCAGGCAGCCCCGCCTGTGCCCCGCTGCCCGCACCCTCGGGAGAGCCCCGGCAGCCAGCGGGGACCCCTCCCCTGCCCTCCGCTCGCCTATTGCCGTCCGCGGTGCCGGCTTTGATCTCTCGCCGTTCATCACCGATCGGCGAAGGGCTGACACATGAGACAGGGGCACCACGGAGAGCAGCTACTTGAAGCCGAGGGAAAACTCCTCTTTTTCGTCTTTTTCCTCCCGGGAGCGGCCTGCCCGCGGGGTGCTCCCCGTGCCCCGGAGCTCGGAGAATTTGCTGTCAACAGCGGGGGACAGAGCGTGCATTCTGCCCAAGCCCCTCTCCTCCCCCAGCTCCGGACGTGCTGTTTTGCCGGTGGCTCCTCTGCCCGTCCTTTGCGCCACTTGTCCCCAAGCACCCCCTGGCCGGGGCCGGGGTCCAGCTCCGTGCCCGGGAGGTGCTGCAGCTCCAGCCGGCCCGGGCGGCCCCGGGGCTCGGAAGGGGCCGGAGGAGGCAGCTGCTGCCCCGGCTCGGAGGGGCCGAGCGCTGACCACCCGGACAGGAACCGGACAGGCCACCAGGCACTCGCCCTCGGCGCTCTCCGGAGCGAAGATGCTGCAACTTGTCTCCCCAAAAGCCGGGTGTAGAGGCCCTCACCCCGAGCTTTGAAACCTCGGAGAGGATGGGGTCGGCGTGGCAGCGAGACAGAACCGGGCCCGGACACGGGCCGGGAACTCAGACGGGCCCGTGCACGGCCGGCAGGAGCAGGGGTTCGGGGGCTCTGGAACGCGGTGGGAGCAGAAGCGGCGGAGCCTTTGCGGCGATGGGAGACCCCCGAGGGCAGCCCGGCAGGGGCCGGCGGCTGCTTCGCACCCCGGGGATGATGGGGCGTGTGATGGGGTAGGGCCCAAGGTTTGCACCTCTAAATTGGGCTGCCGGACGACCGTTCACTATGTGATCTCATGTAGTGCAGGAGGACGACTCCCTTCAGTGAAAATCATATTATTTTGTTTGATTTCGCAGTTTTGTAAGAGCTATTGCGAACAGCCGGAGCGAGCTCCGCAACCCCTGCCGGGACAGAGGTGACGACCGGCTACGGCTGCTCCCAGAACTGAACGAGACACTCAGACAGGAAACACAATTGGCAACAGCCCCCCCCCTTCCCCCCCATTTACTGACACAGAGCTTATAGACTATGGCTGCCAACCGTTTAATAGACTCCTCTCAATATTCCCTTCCCTCCTCCCCTCCAGGAGAGTGTATAAAGCTGATTGTCTTTAATTCCAAAACAGAGACATCTAAGACTAAAAAGACGTTTTGAACTAAAGATAGAAACACCACTCCAAGACTTTCCAGAGATGCTGAGCGCTGCCGCCGGCCGGCAAATGAGTTGCTCCGTATTGAGGTGGGCAGGCGAGGTGTTATAAGGATGAGCCAGGGCTTGCGAGATAACTGTTCCCAGCTGGTTTAGGGTTTAATTTTTTTTTCCTCCTCCCCTCCTCCCCCCTTCCCCATTCTCCCTCGGGCTGGCGCAGTGCCCGCCTGGCTCTAGCAAGCTGCTCGGTGCCGGTGATTGACAGAGCAAGGTCAGGGAAGCTCTTCGGGGCTGGGGGTGTCGGGTTTCGGGGAGGACAGCTAAAACATCCCCAGCGCTCGGGGAGCCCTCTCTGGCTCCGCTGCCGCGCAGCGCCGTGCGCAGGTTCCGCGGGGAGCCCGCTGCGTTCCGCCCGCCGCGGAGCTGCCGAGCGCCCGCTCCGCGCCTGCCGCTGCCAGCATCCTCCATCCTCCCCTGCCTCGGCTCCAGGGGTCCCTTCTGTATTTCATGTTTTTTAATCTCTGTTTGGACAAGTTTCAATTTTCTTTCTTTCCTTCTTTCCTTCTTTCCTTCTTTCCTTCTTTCCTTCTTTCCTTCTTTCCTTCTTTCCTTCTTTCCTTCTTTCCTTCCTTCTTTCCTTCTTTCCTTCTTTCTCTCTCTCTTTTGCTGTCTCTCTTTTGCTCTCTCTTTCTTTCTTTCACTCTCTCTTTCCTCTTCCCTCTCTCTTTCTCTCCCTTTCTTTTTTCCCTGTTAAATCATGTTTCACCCCATTAGGGTTGTTTTAAATCTGAAGTTATATGGGTACTGAAACACACACACACGCACACTGTAAATAGCTTATTGCATAATCCTGCATGGTGTGTTCAGTAATCTTGCATGTAGTGGTCTGATAGGATCCCACACTGGACTTCTGCTTCAGGCAAGAAGAAGAACAAGAAGAGGGGGAGTTAAAAAAACCTTACAAGCTCTGCCTTTTCTTGATTTTTAAATGGTGTCTTTCAGTAGTAAACTCTGAATGCAGCATGAAGTGCTGCAAAACCTTTTCTTGCTAATGCATCCAGGACAGAGAAGAGCCAATTTATGTTTGTGAGCTGGTCCTGTGCACCACGGTGTGTGGAAGTGTTAGGAAATGGACTGTGCTACATTTGAGACCTAAGGTACTGCAAACCCCTTGCCTTAAACAGAATCGCTTCAGTGGGGGCTATGGGGGCTTATTGTATGTACGATTTTGCCAAAATATAGTTAGAATAAATACTGCAGGAAAGAGGGGAAAAATATTCCACATAGAGAAAGTGACATGTTTTCTGTCCCAAGGAGCCTGCTGGTAGGTTTTAGAGATAGTTGTCCTCTGCCTTTTTTTATTTCCCATTTTAAAGTTTCACTGTTTGTCTTAAGGCACAGATTCAAAACACTGCATTTCCACTTTATACATGTGTTCTCTTAAAAGATTTGTTTAGACAAGGAAACCAATGCTAAGTGTTCTCACTTGAAAGAAATTAAATATATAGAATGATAAGCTGCTGCTAAAATATATAAAAAACACTTAAATTAATAATAAGAACTTGTTCTGAGGCAAAATTCAATTTTACTTCCTATTATGCAATCTTTGCATGTAAAGTTGCTTTAATGCAAAATAGCAGCTCATCAAAAATTCTGTTTTATTGGTATCAAAAATTTATGATATCCTGAGGCATGAGGGGCAGAGAGCAAGGTAGCAAAGCTGTGTCCTTTTACCAAGTTTAGTGCTTTCTTTAAAGAAACATCTCAAACTTATTTCTTCTGCCTTTTTCCTCGTTGTTGGAGGCAGTGGGTGAAGGTTTATACCAGAGAAAACTCCACTGCCAATGTCATTGTGCTGCTCTGCTACACCATTTTAACTGTACCCTCCCTGCAGACTCTGGCTTTCACTGCAATGCTTGGAGATACAGGACGTGTCCACACAAATACAGAGCTGGGATTATTTCTAAACTGGGATGTTTTCATCCAGTATTGCAATAACACACATGGATTGCAAATATACAGGCATTGGTTGTGCCTCTATTTGTCTACTGAAGCCTGCAACCTCCCTCTGATAAAATGCAAAGACCTGATTCTGCTTTAGCCTTGACTTCCCACTAATGAGACTTCATTTATTTCCAGAAAGGTGCTCCTGGCTTTATAAAGGATATTAAACACATGGTGACAAGGGCACTGTGGTCAACATGATTTTTTTTCTGAAGTAAGTGTGGCAAGAAATCGGTGCCAAGCACCTGAATCTGCATTAATAAAAATAAACAGTACTTACTCCTTCTCCAGTAGAAATTCAGGTAATTTATTAAAGGAAGCCACTGACCTTTCACAGGGTTGTGGTGACCTGGCCAAGGTGAGCTGCAGACTGAGAGCAGGGCTCAGCCTGACGAGCTCCTCTGGGCCGTGCTGCCTGTCCTCCCAGCACACAGCTGGAGCACAGGGCAGGATCACTGGTCACCAGGGAATAAATGGCAAGGTGGGAAGGCAGCACAAGCCCCTCTAATATGGTGTGTTCATGGATCCTCTTTTATTTCCTATGGAATGGAGCTGAAACTTTCCTGCTGCTTCAGGGAGCCCATTCACAAAAGAAATTACAGAGGACAATAAACCTGCCCCTTGCTCTTCAGCTAACTGCTTCTTCCTTGCTCCTGTGCTGTGGTGCACTTATTACCTAAAGCTTCTGCACATATGAGAAGGGGAACGTGTAATTATAAACACGTCTCTGAGCTAGCATAGGCCCTGACAGCTTCCAGATCTGCATCTCCCCCCTACTTAAGGCAGCCAACAATTACAGGAAAAAAAAGGGTTTGGAGTCTGAAGTCTCTGCTCATGCAATCCTGAAGGAAAGCTTTTAAATTTCTTCTCAGTCTGGTGCCCCTCTGGCTCATTGTCCAATTACACCCAGCTCCACATGTCGTGGTAATGCAACAGCAGTGGTAATATCAACTCTAGCCTGCACAGTGGCTGAGGCTGATAAACTGAGTGCATTCAAGACACCAAAAGGAGAGGACTGCTAAACTCCTCCTGGCACAGATCATCCTCATTTTTATGTCAGTCTTGACCCCTGGATCAAGTGTTTTATTCTGAGTATTGCAGTGGCAGCGCTGCACTGGTCTGTGAGCATGTGTGGATCTCAAGGGCTGAAGAGCACAAATTCACCAGGGCCAGCACTGGTTTTGTGCTGGTTAACCCACAGGTTAACCCACTCCACAGAGGGATGGAAGGGGCAGCAAGGGTGCTCATTAGCAGAAAATTGTTTTGAAAGGGTATTTCCAGATCCTCACTTCTCTCAAGTCAGGCACCCAGAAGAGCAGGGTGTTAAGCAAATACCTGAGAGCCTCTGGGGCTATGTAGTGAGTGACTCATGCTCAAGTCAGATAGACAGACAGGAATCATGATAGTAACAATAATAATAAAGTCTATGACTTTCTGATTTGCAGTGTTACCAGAACTCTCTTATGCAGTGATTTCTGTCCTGCTGCATGGAGACTAAAACCATGGGGTGACACAAAAGAAAAGGAATCCTTAAATAGCAGAGAAGTTTAAATTTGAAATAAACAGACCATCTAGTCATGTTACTCAGCTCAATAATTAATGAAATAGCTTGGGTAAAATTTAAAACAAAGCAGAGACATCAGCTAATGTCTGCTTCAGAATCTAAACCCAATGTTCCTACTAAAAACTCGTGTATCTTTTAAAAGAAACCCTTTGCCATAATCTGTTTTCAATTGAAGTCTACAGTAAATATATAAAGATTACTGAATCACATTGTTTACAGATGAAAGCGTTTAAAGGTGAAGTTGTTTTTGGTTTAAATCTTCTGTGTTTTAAAATGAAAGGCATTTTTGGAGTAGCTGCTGAAAAACGAAAATACTGGGAGAAAAAGAAAAAAGGAAGAAGATGAAATGTGGCACTGTGAGGGTTAAGCAAGGTCCTAGGATCCAAGTAAATATTTATATGAGTTCTCAAAGAGGGGGGAAAAATCTCAATATAACCAAAATATAAATCATGGTGCTTTATGTTAGCTGTCAAATTATTCTAGCCCCTGCATTCCAGTACTTGCTCTACTGGTAATGTCACATACAATATGTGGGCTTATGCCCTGGTGCAGGTTTGGCAGGTAATTAAAGTCAGTTGCATGGAGGTTTACACAGACTCCCTCCGATCCACGGAAAGACAAACAACCTGTTAACTGGGAGAGCTGCAAGTGTGCAGAGCTGGATGGGAACAGGGATTCTCACAAGCAGGGGGGAAAAGCCTGGCTCTAGGGTGCTGTTTTGCTTCTTGTCTTCAGTCTGAATTAACTCTTTGGGGCTTCTGTAGCTCGTTGTGCTTTGCAGAGGCAGTGAAAACTGGGTAGCAGTAGAATCAGCACCCAGGCGCTTGTCAGAGGGAAAAAATAATAATAAAAGCAAGTCCTGGGGGCTGCTAGCCCTAGAGTCAGGTTTGCCTGCATTCCTGGCCTGGGGGAGACTATTCTTGCTAGAACTCATCTTCGTGATTTAGTCTTTCTGCTTTGTCCAGCCTCTCTAAATTGGCGACTCCAGTCACCCCAGAGCGAATTATTCCCAGCAGCTTCGCGGTGCAGCCTGTTCCCCAAGCTGAGAAGGTCCTGGGCGGGGGGGGACGGCAAATGATGCTCGCAGTGTGCATCTCACGGCCTTTGATGAAATTCCTTCAAAAAAGACAACCAGAATCAAACCCTGGAGCTCAGTCCCCTGTTCACACTCATCTCATTCGACTCTCGTGTGCGAGAGAGGGTTTCAACCCTTCCAAGCCTTCGTTCTGCTGCTGCTGTCGGAGGTGTTGCAGTCTCCGCGGGGTGGATCTTCGCACCGGGAGGCTCCCGCCCGTGTGGGAGCCGGGCACAGGGCTGCAGGCTCCGCTCCGGGAGCTGCAGCGCTGCGCGGACACACCTGTGTGGGTGGCACCTCGGTGTCCGGGAGCCGTGCCAGCCCCGGCACCGCCGTGCCGCACGCTCTGATTCAACCGCGGCATTAGCATGGCACCGAGATGCCGGGTTACTGCCCTCCGGCTGCCTCCCCACGCCCTGTGTCATCCCCACCTCCAGCCCGCAAACACACAGGCTGGGGGCAAAGAGTAAATCCTGCCCCGTGCGGGTTGTGTGTCACCGCCTCTCTTGGGAGGCTGGCGGCAGAGGAGCCGAGCTGTGACGGGGACACCCATCCGCAAGGATAACCCCACCAGCAGCACCATTTCACAGGGGCCAGCGAACAACCACCATCTGTTCAGCTGCCAGAGGACCCATTCATATTCATTTAACAAGTCTCTTATGCTAATCCCTGTCTACATCCTTTCTTATCTTCTAGTCATATACAAAATCAGAGAGCAAGGCCCTTCCTGAATTAGCCCAGATTCCTGTTAGTCAGCTTGGGAAATGCTGGTTCCCTGACAGTGAGGGAAAAAACCCCTCCAAAACCCTAAAGCATGCAGAGATCGGCTTTTGGAATTGCTTAGGACCATTTGTCTGCCTTAATCAAATGGTGATTTGTCTGTCTGATAGGAGTTTAGATAAAGTTTTCAGCAATTTGCAGTAATTAAATGTGAAAGGGGAAGAATCGGAGGGTTTCCAGGCAACATGCTGCAGAAGGGAAGTTTTGGAGGAAGGCAGAGAACCCCTTGGTAAACATCTGCCAGTTTTCATGGAAGGTAGTGGTGATTTCCCTGCTCTTATGGAGTTTCCCACCTCCTCTTCACTCCCTGCAAGGATGTTCTCCTCCTGTTGTTAAATTCAGCTGGAGGAGAAAGAGAATCCCTGGAGAGCAGGAAAATATTGTCCAAAACAGGATATTGCCTTTGATTACAACAAGTGACAGATATAAAAAGAAAAAAAAAAGTCCCAGGGAATGACACTGTCACCTCCTCCACAAGGACTTTGCTCCCATGTCAGAATTATGCAAGGTACAGTGCAACGCTCGGTATATTGAAGACAGTTGTCAAGAGCAAAGTATAAACATTTCCAGCAAATGCACTTAATAGCAATTTGTTTGCCAAGAGCTGCAGCCTCCTTTCTTGGTTATGGCAAGGAAAAGACCTTTTTCACTAAGTGGAAGGGAAAAACCCTCCCCCAGTTAAAACCAAAACAACACGACTTTGAATGTAAAGCTTTTTCTGGTGTTTTGCTTTGTTACCCATTGGCTCCAGCAGCAGTGGACCCAAAATGTACTCGTCTTCCTCTCATGTATTCCCTTTCAAAATGTTATCTGTGGGAGAACAGCCCCACTCAGAGATGGTTCAGAGCTGACCAGAGAATGGATGTGGTGAGAGAACCTGCTGCTGTGATCCAAAGGGGGTGCAGAAGAAATGCAGTGAAGGCCCTGTTGTGCATAAAACACAACCACATTCCTGGAAGAACAGAGTCTGTGGGAATTTGGACATTGGACTTTGCTGGGGCTGGCGGCTGACCCCAGGCTTCAAGGGGGGTTAGGTGCTTGTGCCAGGGATAGCTGAACTCAGGGAAGAGATAAATCAGCAGCAATTAAGCTGTAACCAGTATCTGTCTTTGCTTGAATCACTTGCTCCACCCTGAACACGCAGTACAGCAGGGCTGGAATCTCCTCCAGCCAAGAACTTGGGACTCCAGGGAAGGGGTGTGTTCCTCTTCTGAACTAACAACTTCATTCCAAAAGCAACCACAATTGTCTTGAGCTACTGTCGCCAGTTCAATACGCCTTTAGCAAGAAGCAGAAGCTTTCTGTGAATGAAAGGGGCCTGGAGATGATGTTTCTGTTTTAATTAACTAATATACCCTGTAGATTTATGCTTTTTCCTTGAATTCTCAGTTGGCTTCTTTAATTGCTGTTCTCAGTGACACAGTTTAATTCCCCCTCCCTGGCCTGCACTTGCCTTTTCCTCTCTCTGAGAACACCCATGAGAGCCCTTTCTTGTAGCCTGAGTGCAGGAGGAGCTGCTTTCCATTAGGGAACCTGCTGATGACTCCAAGATGACATTGGAAAACCCTCCCTGAGTGTGTCCCTCCATGGTCCCACATGACAGAAGTGTTGGTGGGAGGTCTCTCACCCAACCTCCCACTCCAAGCAGGACTGTAGCCAACACCAGATCTGGTCAGCCATGACTTTGCCTCAGCAAGTCCTGAAAACCTCCAGGGGTGGAGATCTCATCACCTCTCTAGGTGTCTGTTCCGTCCACGTTCTCCTAATTCTTTTTTCTAGGAACTTACCTGTCTACAAAGGAACTCTATTCTACCAGGAGGACAATAACTCTGAGACATGTTGCAATATTTCCCCATGCCCTGTCCTTCAAACCAAGAACCTGAACACCTATTATGGAAACAAGGACCATTAAACCTTCTGTTTAGACTCATAAAACCCCAGCAGTCTGTCCCTCCAGCTCACAGGTTGGAGACACCAGTAGCATTAGCAGTAAGCTCTGCAGGCCCCTGGAGTTCTGCCCCTGGGATGGCCAGGAGCAGGTTTCTGCCTCTCTCAAGCTTAAATCTACTTCACATTCATGAAAATCAGGTATTCTTCTGTCTCTTGTGGCTTAAGGCTCAATTTGCTAAGGTGTCCTCAGAGCATTCCCACCTGACCTACCAGAAGTGGCAGCAGGATTTCTGTACTCAGTGCATGGGCAATGTCCTGCCCAGTCACCTACACCTGCAGCTTTGCAGCCTCTCTCCTTCTGTCTGGCTCAGGTTCCTCTGCAAAGCAGAACAGCCTTGCCAGAGTACAGCAGGGATGTAACAGTGCCAGGCACCTCTGGGAATGGCTGTACAGCTGGGAATGGCTGTTGGTACCTCTGAGAATGGCTGTTTGTACCCCTGGGAATGGCTGTACCTCTGAGAATGGCTGTTTGTACCCCTGGGAATGGCTGCTTGTACCTCTGGGAATGACTGTTTGTACCCCTGGGAATGGCTGTACCTCTGGGAATGGCTGTTTGTACCCCTGGGAATGGCTGTTTGTACCCCTGGGAATGGCTGTTGGTACCCCTGGGAATGGCTGTACCCCTGGGAATGGCTGTTTGTACCCCTGGGAATGGCTGTTTGTACCCCTGGGAATGGCTGTTGGTACCCCTGGGAATGGCTGTACCTCTGGGAATGGCTGTACCTCTGGGAATGGCTGCTTGTACCTCTGGGAATGACTGTTTGTACCCCTGGGAATGGCGGTACCCCTGGGAATGGCTGTACCGCTGGGAATGGCTGTTTGTACCGCTGGGAATGGCTGTTTGTACCGCTGGGAATGGCTGTTTGTACCGCTGGGAATGGCTGTTTGTACCGCTGGGAATGGCTGTTTGTACCGCTGGGAATGGCTGTTTGTACCGCTGGGAATGGCTGTTTGTACCGCTGGGAATGGCTGTTTGTACCGCTGGGAATGGCTGTTTGTACCGCTGGGAATGGCTGTTTGTACCGCTGGGAATGGCTGTTTGTACCGCTGGGAATGGCTGTTTGTACCCCTGGGAATGGCTGTACAGCTGGGAATGGCTGTTGGCACCTCTGGGTGCTGGAGCAAACCCAGTCCTTGCCTTCTGCCCCCCAGGCAGCCAGAGCTGGGGCCTCTGACTGAAAGGAGAGCTTTGGATGCCAACCCCTGGGAGAAAATTCTGCACGTGGCAAGGAGGCAGATGCCAATATAGGACAGAATGGGGTGGATAATCCCCATGAGGACGTGATTTAAATTGTTGCTTCATCTCTTACTGACTAGCATGGGTAGCATGTTTTTCAGTTGGTGATGGGGCTCTGAGAAAAGTTATGAGGATTACAGGGAAAATGTCAGTGTCCTGATATTTTCACCACCAGTTAGAAGATTCAGTGGTGATCTGATTGTCATCCAGTCCACACAGAGAAAGAAAAATCTCATGGAAGAATAACCCAATACCTACAAAGTAGAGGAAGATGAAATACATGCCTCAAAACACTGAACTTTTGGTCATGATAAAGATAAAATAATGGATGACTTGAACAGCTCACGAGGAGTTACAAAGGTCTAATCCTTTACTTGGAATCTGTGGGGAAAGGATTGGATATTTTTCCAAAAGTTATTTTAATCAAATTAGGAATTAATCCTGACATGTCCTAGGGTCTGTTATACATGTGAAATCAGATTAAATGGTCACAGTGGCTTCTTCTAGTCTTACAATCAATGTAAAAAATGTAATTGCGGTGCTAGGGAAACAGTGAAGAAATATGCTGCTGAACTAGAGGGGAGGCTAAAGGACAGATAAAAATATTATGAATTCTAGAACTTATATAATAGATTGCATTCACTTCAGCAAGAATTCCACCATTGTTATTTTTTTCCACATTTAATTTAAAGAGGCAATATCCTTTTAAGCTTTCATTCTTCAGCAGGGTAGATTAAATTTAAAATAGAAAAGTGCTGCAGAATAGATCTGGGGATGTTCAGGGCTGGAGGACAACTTAATGAAGCAGAAACTGAAATACCATACGTCTCCAATAGCTTTAATTTATACAAATATTATCTTTATGTCTTTCAGAACATGATGCAGAGGAGCTCAGAGTACAGTGTAACTCCTTTGCTTTTCAAGACAATTTTATCCATTTTAGTACCTGGGTTTGAAACAGGCCCAATTCAAACCAAAAGAGCTATAAAGATTTTTGTGCTTTAATTGCCCAAACAGGGTTGCACATATAAAATCAATTTAATGGCTGGAAAAGGCTGGGTGGTGTATAAACAGGGCTGAGTTCCAGACTGCCTAGGGTCCAGTCCTGCCCTGGGAATTCCGAGTGGTCAGTGCTGCTGGATGGGGAGAGGCAGGGGTGGAGCTGTCAGGGTCACACTGCCATGGGAACCGGGAGCTAACGCTGGAAACCTGCAGATCCAGCACGTCCTGCTTCAAACAGCTGGGCTTTCTAGGACCACTGGGGGTGCACCTTGGCAATTTTTGGACCTTTTTTCACCCCCAATTCAGAAGCAGGTAAATGGGGCAGTGGCCCCAAACCTCTTGATGCAATAAAGCCAAGAGCAGCAGCAGCAGCAGGGAGCCGGGGTTGGGCACCACCTGAGGCAGGATTATTTCCCTGCTGGTGAAGGGTTCCGTGCTGGCACAGGCTCACAGAAAGGTCTGGGGGCAGTAAATAACCCCAGCACAGGGACAGTCACAGACAGTCCCTCTGGGGTGGCTCTTCTTGGCCAGGGAGTGTCACCAAAGCAGGGGACTCGCTGTGCTGGGGTCCCTGGAGCTTTCCTTGTCCTGCACAGCCCTTCTGCCTGTGTGCAAAAGTGGACAACACCTGTAGGTCTGAGGCAGCATTTTTTGGTGTACTTCACCTTCCAGGTATTTTGTTGTACAACTTCATGTGCTCTGCTTCCAACTTACTCTGTGCTTCTGGTTAAAGCAGCTTCATATGACTTAATTTTCATTTCTGTGCCATGAAACAATATATTTTACTAATCTCTGAAAAGGACTTTGAAACTTAAAGAGCAGGTATCTAATGTCTAGCACCTTATTTATTCACAGGTGTTTGAATCTGCTCAAGACATGTAAAACTGGGCTTTCTTTTTGCTCAGTGTGTTAGAAGTGGGGAGAAAGAGAGAAAAAGAAAAAACATGTTGCTGGAAGACATCTTCCTTCTGAATAAAAGTAGAGTTCATTAGTGAAGAAGGTTCATCTTTTCTTTTTTCTTCATGACATGCATTTTCATGGTTGGTTACAAGTCTGGCATTGCTTCTTCCTTCATATGCTGCCAACAGTTTTCTATGATCTTAATTTTCCCCCCTCTATGAAAACCTCAGAAAAAAATTCCATATATTAGCATGCAAGCATTTGATTGACACACAGATTAATGTTGCACAATTAAGGAGTGTTATCAGGTGAGTGCTTCAAAAATCACAATATTTCACAGGCAGGTAGGCTTCCTGACACCACTGTAAGTAGAAATACTTTATAAAAATTATTTAGAATCACCATCCATCATCATGAGAAACCTTGTGTTGTGCTAAAATAATTGACAGCTTGATAGCTGCAAAATGTTCCCAATCCAATAAAATACATAGCATTTCCAATAACAACACTGGTGCCCGTGGATTTGCAGTGGTTACCAATTTATTATGAAAAATGATGGGGTTCTAATTTGAGAGCAACTTGAGCGTATTTCAGCTGTGTGGTCAATGTCCTTCAAACCATCTCTAATCCAGTCATTTCTCCTGTGAACAAACGAGCCATGAATATGCATAGGAGAGGTAGCACAGCATGGGCTGCTCTGCCACCTCACAGCCAGAAGGTCACGGGCATAAATCTCCCTGGATGCTGAACATTCCCTCCACCTCAGGTAGGGATGGAGCAGCTCCCCAGATTCCTACACCATTAAGGAGAGGAGTAATTGGGTAGAAACCCTCACGTATTCACTCCCCCGTGACTCACAGGGGTGAAAGAGAAGCTGGAATTAAAAGGATGGAGCTGGAAATGAACCCACCAGGTGCTAGCAGAGAGTTCATCAGTTCCTTAATGTGCAGCTAATGGCTCTGCCTCTTCCAGGAGCATGGTGCCACGGCCACTTCAGCTGCCCTCACCCCCCTGGTCCCTTTCAGCTGGGCTGGGAATGGGTCATCTACTCCATAGCCCACGCAGGAAATGCTTTTGGGGGTCAGCAAAAGCCCTGATTGCTGCATCACTTGGGCCCCCAGGTGCTGGTGGACAAGCAGCCAGGCAGTGACTGGAGGTCATGGACCACCCCAAGCTCCAGCCAGCCTCTGCCCTCTGCTCTCTCTTGTACAAACTGCCATGTTTCCTACTCTTCCCATCCACCCCGAGAAGTTTGCAGGCAGAATGAGCAGAATGGGCTTCTCCTCTACTCAGGAGAATCAAAAAAAAATTAGAAGACTCCTCTTTTGCCCATGTGCCTCCCTGGCACCCCTGGAGCTACTTGTAGTGATTCTGACCTTCGTTAAAGCAGCTTCATATGACTTCATTTTAACAGGGGTTTAAGCTACAGAGAAGCTCTGACACTGATGGAGGCAAAGAAATAAAGTTTCTGATAATGATAAAAAAGGCCCCAACAAAAAAAAAGTAATAGACATGACTGATTTGGACCTATTCTCTCAGCTACAAGCACACCAAAAGCACTAGGTTAAAATTTTGGATTTTTAGTCTAAAATTTTATAAAGGAGAAGTACCTCTGGACTGTTTTATTTGTTTGTTTGGGTTTTTGGGTTTTGGTTGTGTTGGTGTTTTTTTTCTTCTTTTAGTTTTGTTTTTGTTTTCTCTTAAGACAAACATTTTTTTTAAGCAGCCATCGAGACAATTGCAGCGAGGTTCAAGCATGAGTGATTTTCTTTCCCCGCCCTGTCCCCAGAATTAACAAGAGAGAGAAGGAACATAATATCCTAGAGTAACAATTAACCTTCAGCCACTTGCCTGTCACACAGCATATGCAGATGCAGGAGGCAGAAAAGTCAGTCCAATGCACACTGGAGCACCGTCCTTTCAAACTCTTGCCAGAGGACACAGATTTGTAAAAGAGTCCATGGGAAAACAGGACCAAATCCTGCAAGAGGCTCCTGAGATACAGAGGCAAATGTGGTCATCCTTCTTCAAGGTCTCACTGCAATATAAGAACTTGCAGCAGGAATTTTCCTAACACCAGGGTGATTGAAAAAATAGCTGTAATTATATGTATAACTCACTATGTAATTACATATTTTACTATATATGTACATAGCTATATATATAGTTGTACATATAATAGTAATGAAAATCATTGTCACTCACTTTGCAGCTACCTAACTTTTTTCTTTAGATAAGCTCAGCAAACTTCAAGAAGTTCTGCTTGGCCCCCAGAAAACATAGTTCAGGTTTTCCAGCAAGGAAGGGCTTTGGATAGCTCTTTGACATTAAAGTTTTGCACAGTTCAGCAGAGAAATCAGGATCTGAAACTTAAGGACCAGTGTGGATTCCCTGTCTCTTGCTCCACGTGGTATTGTTGCTCTGTTCTTCAGCAGTGGAAAAACTCTCACTGTCCAAATTGTAGCAATTGTTGTCAGAAGGACTTTTTGTTTTCAGAGACATGTTCTGTTTTTCCCAGTGTTATACAGAACTGTTCCAAGAAAAGAGATATTATAGGAGGTTGTTGCATTATTTAGATGGTATGCAGAATTGTATTATAATTTCCAGGGGAAGAAGTCTAACACCCATCAGGAGTCATTCAAGAAGACTAAATCTACCCACTGGTCTTAAATCCAGGCAGTGGGCTGGTTTCACCACTGCATGAAATAAATCTGGGCAGGTCAGGTTGGCTTTTGAAATCCCCTTTTCTTTACCCAACCTGGCTTAGACAACTTCACTCAAATATTTTCTTTCACACGTAGCTGGCAAAAGCATCAAAACCCTCCCTGGGTTTATATTACTGCTGACAAATCACAGTAATTCATGATCAGAGCTACTGTAGTTTTTCAGAGCAACTAGTGCAGCCACGGGGGCTGAGAGTGACTGACAGCACTGCAAAAATTACCTGCTAGAATTTCTTAGAGCTGCCAAGTAATTTGGGTTAACAGCTCTTTCCCTTGAAGGAGAACATTGCTAAGAGGGTTGGCCCCATGGCAGCTCAGCTCAAGATCAGCCCCAGCAATCAGAGGAGCAGGATGACCAGGATTAAATTGGCCACAGACGTCTGTGATGTTGAAAAAGTTCATGTCTATGGAAAAAAACAAAAACCAAAAAACAATTTAACAGCTGTCCAAGCATTCCTGGTTAATGGAGGGGTTTATTCCTGGCAGTGATAACAAACAGGACACTGTCCCCACTTTTCCCCACAGCCAGCTGCAATATCCCATGGATGGGGATGAGCCATGGCAGGCCCCTGTGAGGGGAGAGTCCTCACAGACCTTGCTGCCACAGACATTTCACAGCCTACAAAATGACACTGCTCTTCAAAACAGTGGTTTAAATTCCGTGACACACCAGTGCTGAGAAAACATTAATAATCTGCTTGTAATGAAAAGTGAAACATCCAGCATCATCATCTCAAATTGTAAACATCAGTTCTGTCCAGGAGAAATTTCAGGGCCTCTCGAAGTTTAACCAGGTTTCAGAATTACTGGAGGACAACCAGTTACAGCCTGGCTTCTTTGTTCAATTTTACTTTCCTTTTTCGAGGGTTTAATGTTGCTGTATTTTGATCCTTCACATTTTAAACCCTTGGTTTTCAACTGGCAGCTTCTGGCTTTTCCAACAAGTGTTTCCAATACCTTTACAGACTGGTGTATTGTCTGATAGACTGCACCTTCAGAGCCTGCATCTTTTTAGGGGAGCAGAGCCGAGACTTTTATTCCAGGGTTTTCTTCGTGACACAAGGGTCTTTTGTGGGCGTTTTTCTCTTTTTCTTTCTAGGATTCCTTACACTAAAATAGAAGTAACTTTAGAGAGAGAAAAAAAAGGTACAAGACTGTTCTTTGTGTATTCAGCTTGCTAACTGTCATGATTTTATGAGGAGTCTCCTGACACCTGGCATTTTTCTTAAAACCCTAGACCTTGGAGTCATATGGATATACCAGAGTTCCAACATTAATTAAGAGAAGAAGGTTTCCAGCCAGCATGGATGTGGCAAAAACCTGAAAATGCTGAACCCTGAGAGTAGAAAAGAAGTGCCCTTAAACTGCTTGTAAAAAAGCTCATGTTTCAGGAGGTAAAATCCTAATTTCTGGAGGGAAGGGAGGCATGGAGGATAGAAAAGCCTTGCCCAACACTGAGTTATGATACCCCTGCCCTGGCAAGACATCCTCTGAAACTCAGCCCTCTGTTTTTATTGTGTAAGGCTAATTGGAGCTAGAAGTCATCCAAACCTACAATAGGAAATGAGATTTGGGGAAAACCCACACCCAGCAGACAGGATTAAAAGCACTTTCCTTAAATCCTAGCCCATCTCTTGCAGATAGATTGTCAAAGTTTCAGGTGTGCCGACTCCATTCTAAAATTTCAAATTGTGAAGTGAAAACAAGCAGAAACACAATACTGTCCCTTACTCAGCTGACAAGATAAGCAAGGAATTAGGGAGATACTAACAGCCTGTAGATTGGCACTCAGGCCTATCCTATCTGAGTCTTTCCAGCTAAAGGACTAATAACATCTTTCATGCTGCTCCAGGTGACTGACAAACTTTCCTTAAAGGCAGTTGCCACCAGTCTCTTCTTCCACAGATCGGCTTTTCAGGATGTAATAACTTTTGGTTAGTACAGAAAACTTTCCATGCAGCTCCTGTGGGGAAGCAGAGAGTGGATAATCCAGATCACAGAGCAGGCCTGGCTCAGCTCAGTACTTTTTCCCGTGTCGTAACAAACGTTTGATAACAGTGCAAACCTGCATAAGCAAGTCAGCCCGTGGCAAAAAGAGAAATCCACTGCAGCTGGGTGGTTTCTGTGGTGCAATCCCGTGTAACCCTGCTTCCCCTCTGGCAGTCCTTGCTCCAATCTAAGACACCTTATAAGTAAAACAAGTTTGTGAGGCCCAGACAAGAGACCACTTTGTAAAGTAACTTGTATGTGCATGACTTGAAAGAGCAAGAAAGTGCTCTTAGGACACGTTATTACAGGAGCTGGCAGCAGGTAAAGGCTCCTTTCCTGTTTTAGCTGGTCCATTACTAATGTGATTGCAGCACCCTAGATGTCAGCTGTGAATTAGGACTCCCCTACACCTAGAGGTGTTCCTGATCCTAAGAAGACCGTGTGTGTGGGGAGCCTTCTGAGCCAAGGAGATAAAGCAGCTTGGCTCTCCAAATGCCTGGCACCCAGTCAGAACTCACTGGAGAGCCCAGTGTCTGTTCCTGCAGAGTCAGGGAGGTCCCTGTGGGAGCAGTCACTGCTGAGCAGGGCTGCAAGGCACCTGCGTGTGCCCGCAGCTGCATACAGCGGGAGCACAGCCTCTAAAACCTTGCAAAGCCCAAGCCTGTTCTCTGCAAACTTCTCTGTGATGCACCAATCCCAGGAGAAAAATCTTTGCTTTGCTCTGCTGGCAGTTTCGGGTTTTGCAAGCGAGCCCAGGGTGGGTTTGTAGCAGACACGAGGCACCTGCTGGAGCAACGTCCCAATCCTTTGCCGCTCTCAGCCCGGGCTGCCAGAGCTCTCCCTGCAGAGCTGTGACCACGGCCTGAGCCATTTGGAGCTGCTCTGCCTCACACCTCCCCTGCCCTCACCCTGCTCGGGCACCTGCCACCAGGGCAGGGACGTGGTGCCCTTGCCTTTGGAGGAGCTTGACCTACTTTGGAGCAGGGATGCCAGAGTTTGCATTCTTCCTCCCCGCTTCTGCCCGCCGCGGTTTCCGTGGGGCCTCCAACACCACTCATTAGAGGGGTGGCAGCAGCTCGGCTGGAATATGCTTCCCTGAGATCAAAGCTCCATGCAGAAATCCCATATTCAGTGTATTTAGTAGAGATCAAATAACATCTACAAAGCACATGATTTTTTTTTTAACTCTACTGCTCCTACACTGAGCAGCTGCTTATCTCCTATATAGTGAAGACCTGCCTTGCAACTGCAGGGAGCTGGGGAAGAAAGAAAAGGCATTTTTAACAGTTTTTCCTTTTCCCGACTTTCTCTCCCATCCCTCTTTTAGCCCCAGCAAGGAGGAAACTGAAGGAGCATGAAGACTTTGCACCTGCTACTACTCCTATCACCTCATAGCAACCAGCCAACTTGTGCTTATGGAAACCCTGGACATGGAATCTGATAATCACCTGCTCAGGCAAAAATAACCCCAAAACTAGAGCACTGTATCTGCAAAATAAGTATTTTCTGGCCAGAAAATCTTTGCTAAAGAAACCCACCCAAATTTCCCAAGCATCCCACTGTGAGAAGACCCTCATGGGCTGTTTATATTGTTACAGAAGCCACAGTTTCTTGCCCTTTACTCCAGCCCTGCTCCGTGGACATCAGCTCCTTTTCCCTCATCAGCTCATCAGGCTGATTAAGATAAGAGACTTTATTTCCTTCCACTTCCCTGGAACGTTTGCTGTAGTGTCTGCAGGCAGTAATTTGGGGTCCAGACAGGCTGGGAGGGCTCTCTGAAGGGCTTTGCAAGGCTGTGCTCAGCATATTAAGCAGTCACTGGTGGAGGTTTATGGCAGGATTTTCCAGGTAGGAAAGGATAATATCATATGCTATGGGAAATTTAAGAAGGGGAAGGGTAATTTGGTAAATAGTTTATACAGGCACCCACTGGGGAGAAAGAATAGTTATACAGTTAAAATACTGGCTCTGTACACAGCTCTTGGCCTTTGGCTTTTCCAGAGGCTTCCTCTACAACCTCTGCAAAAATCACTCAGAGAAAATTGTTTTTGAAGCTCTTTAGGCAAGACAAAATAATGAAGAAATTGCTTTGGAGACCTGTCTTGCATTGGTACCTAGTTCCCCATATGTAAAAAGGAAAGCACTGATGTTCTCCTCCATCCTTGTTGTGTCTCCCAGACCCAAGGGGCAGGGTGGGCAGTGCTGCTGGGGACAGGCTGCACTCTGCAATGAGCTCTTCTGGTCAGGAGGGGCCATGCCAGCCTTGGAAGGCACCAAGCAGAGGATGTCTGGGAAAGGACCAGCCTGGTGGCATTTGAGCTCTGCCAGGCACAGCTCTGAGGTGGGGAGAGCACAACCTGCAGCTCTGTAGGGGCCCTACCCTTCCCAGGTCCCTGCAGCTCCTTATGCAGGGAAGGGAGCAACTCAACAGGTTTGGGAGGAGTTTGTGCATTTGTTTTTTCTTGATTCCACCTGGTCTGAAATCACTCAACAGTATTCTTTGATGGCTGGGAGGGAATAGCTGAAGCCTTGTGAAAAATCTTTACTAAAATACTCCAAGTTGCTCATTTTAGCATATCAATTAATTGAGACATTTGGCATAAATTCTGTAGCAATTCTCCCCAAAGACTTCAGCAATTCGATCTCCTTTTTTTTCTAAAGCACTGTATACTTTAATTAATAGTTTTTATATTTTAGAATAGCCAAAGGCAAGCTTCTTTAACCAGAAAAATGTATATATTGACACACCTTTGAGGCAGTAAACTTTTCTGCATATTAATATTGAAAAGAAACTCATTAATTAGGCAGTCTCTCTCACACACACAAATCTTCTGATAGAATAAGTGCATTGAAAGTTTTAGATCACTTGGGACAAGTTCTGCCTGGAGCAAAGCTGCAAAGTTAATGCTCTGTATTAACTGCAGCAATCAACCCCCAAAATGGCTGCATCCCTCAAGGCCAGTCATTCCATTTGATCAGGTTGCAAAGCAAATTAGCATTCTCTTTGCCCTGGCTATGATGTTTCCTACTCTTTTCATGAATGATTTATCGGTGCCCCCTGTCCAGGATATGCTTGTTTTACCATCCACCTTTCCAGGGATGTTTGTCCCAGCAAAAGGTGTTCCCTGGGGTTTTGGTGCTGCCTGGAACCTGCACTGGGGGTTACTCCCTGTGCTGCCCTGAAAAGCAGCATTTGCTGTATGGTGACAGAAGTTGGCCTCTTGGCTTCTTCCCCATTCATCTTCCTCCAAATTCTGCCTCCTTTATTTGGACAAAACCCCCTTTTGCAGGAAAGCTCACAGAATTCAGGGAAAGCTGTGCCCTTGCAGGGAGGTGACAGCCAAGGGCTGCAGAGGTGGCTCAGTGGCTGACCATCTTGCATGGTGTCTTGCAAAAAACGCTTGGGAGGGAAGCAAGGAGTCCTGCCTGGGGTGTTTGTCACGTCCTCTGGGCTGTCACATGGGAACTGCAGGGCAGAGTGGCCCCAGGAATGCCCCGTGGGGCTGGCCCCCATCTCCTCCTGGGCAGAGCTGGGTGGGATGCAGCAGGGCTCTCTCAGCCCCTCCTGGCTGTGGGAACTGCAGCAGGAACTGCAGCCAGGGGTGTTTGTGGGGGGCAGTGTCCAGCCCTGCAGCCACTGGAAACTGCCCTCCATTCTCTGCCCTTCAGGGAGAGCCAAAGAGCATCTGCTGGAACAATCCTTGTCTTGGGGCTTCTCCAGCAGCTTCCATTTTCTAATTTGATTTGAAGATAGATGCAAAAAAACAGTGTTGGAAGGATGCTTTCATCCTCTTCTCTCCCAAACCTCTCCACTGGCTTGAAAAGGCTCTAGAAAGACAAAGTCCTCCCCACTTCTCTTTTCTCACTTCCTGCTTCAGGAAAACCTGCTATCAGTAAAACCCTGCCTGATTTCCAGGAAAGCTCTCCTACAAGGTATGGAGGACAGAGTCACTGGCTAAAATCTGAATCATCTTTCCCACACATTCCTGAGCTGAATCACTCTGGTAATCTCAGCATAGTTTGTGGTTTTTTTTTTCCCTTTTTCTTCTTTTTTCTTTTTCTGTTTCTCCTCCTGGGATTATTGACAAATACATGGAGAATTGATTCTGATGAGCTCTACTCACCTAGTGTACAGACCATCATGTGTTTTAAGAGAACTGAACTTCAGGAGGGTCAGCTATATTTTGACTGCCATGTAAACTTACACTGATTTTCATGAGTTATTGCTTATTTTCATCTGTGCAACCAAGCTTAAAATAAAATCTGTGTCTTCTGATGTCCAGAGAACAGTGACATGAGAACTGGTCTCATTAGCACTCATGGGAGATGCTGGTACAGCCTGGGAAGAGAACGTGCAGCTTCTGACTTCTTAAAATTTAATGACACAGTTTATAGGGCTTTGATCCTCTAAGTTATCTTTACTTACAAGCAGACTCATGAAAGTCAATGGGACCTATTTAGAATATAAAAAGTTAAACACAGGAGTCAGCCTGTGCAAGATCTATAGCAGCCAAACCAATATTGCCTTGTACAAATGCCATAACATTTTCTAAAAATTAATAAACAGATTGCTTCCTTATCAACAAACATTGAAGGCAATTGGATTCTCTGTGGTCATTATGGGTGTCCCTCATGGGCAGGGTGGAGCTTTCAGCAATGGAGTTGAATACATTTATTTTGTATTTTGAGCCGCTCCATACATCTCTCCTGGTGGGTTACTTTCTCTTTAAGATTCTTGAGGATGGGTCAATAACCCTAGAGAATTGCTACAGCTGTCAATGAAGTGCCTCTGGCCATTTTCATAGGTTTTAGGCATAACTTAACAACAATTTATTTGAGTGAAAGTGGTGCAGGAATGGAAAAAATATTCCTTGCCAGCTGGAGTTTTGCCATGGTCCTCTCCTCTCCTCTCCTCTCCTCTCCTCTCCTCTCCTCTCCTCTCCTCTCCTCTCCTCT
>WAAE01016891.1:896851-1056977 GCA_013400495.1 Nicator chloris
CCTCTCCTCTCCTCTCCGAACCTCTCCTCTCCTCTCCTCTCCCCATGCTCATCACCAAAATCTCTGGGACTCTTTGCTCAGACAAGCAGTTAACTTATTGAATGTTCTATCCTGGGGATAAGCCCTGGGACTACGTGCTCTGGAACCAAAGGGTGGTGCAGCTCCTGTGTCCCAAAGCCCAGGGATTTCACTCCTTCAGTTGAAGACCAGACCCTGCCTCTTTCCACAAATGACAACCCCAAAGCCACCATTTCAAAGGGGCTGCTTGCAAAGGTAACACCACAGTGCTTCCCATGGCAGTTTTGTGTTGTTCATTACTGGGAGAAACACTTGCCTCGTGTCTGACAAGATAAAAAAATGAATCACTGCCTGACAGCTGGGTGGTTCTTCAGATTTTGTACTCAGCTGCTACAAACGCCGAGTTAATGATAAATACATCAGCTTTTTTGGGTATTGCTTGTCTGTGCCCCTGCTTGTTCCCAGCCTGTCCTTGCTTGCCCTCGTGCCTGCTGAGCAGGGGTACAGGGCCAGCCCTTCCACACACGTGGGGGTGCAAAGGCACACTGCCTTTCCCCAGTGCACCTGCAGAAAAGAAAAATGAAAGGCTTTCCTTGATCTAGGCAAGGCAGGTGGCTGACCACACTTAGATGAAAAGAAAAAAATTAAAATTATTCTGCTCTGCTCGAAACTTGGCATGGAAGCACAAAGTTAGTTTTAAGCACAGGGCATTGCACTGGGTTGGTCTGGAGTTGCCAGAGTTGCTGAGGAGCACTGGAGATCTGGATAAAGCCAGAAAGGAGCTCCCAGGCTCTGACAATTCGATTGCAAAGTGTGATGAGCAGTGAATCACAAGTATTTCCCCACAAAATATTTTGCAAGCAAAAAAACAAACAAAAAAAGAGTAATTTCTACTTTTTCAATTCTTTGGGAAGGAGCTTTCCAGTTACTTAAAAACAAACCAACCCAAAGCAGCAAACATCCAGCTTCTGGCTATTTCCAGTGTTTTCAAATTTTTCTTTCAGTTTGGGGAATAATTTTTGATGTTGCTGAAAACCAAACTGTTTAGCTATTTGCCTTTTGAAAAGATTTGGATTCCTCTGCGTGCAGGTTGGGAACATTTGAAAATTCTCAAATATTTTGAGGGAAGACAAATCCCTTTCCACCCAGCACAGCCATCTGCCTGCTATAGTAATGCTCATTTTCTTGCTTATTTTACCCCTGTCTTCCATCTGATATTTGCACTGATTCTAAGTATCTCTGGACAGGGACTTTACTGTCCTTTACAATCACTCAGCACTCTCTGTTTAGGGTATTACTTTCATGTAGATGAGAAGTAATTATAATGGATCTGAAAATGTATATTTAAGTTTAACGGCTATTTAAGATTCCCCATTCAATTTCATAGAATAATTAGCAAATCTATAGAGAGCTCTAATTTTCAGTCTTTTCTGAGGTTAATTTCTTCAGGGTTCAATCACAGTGCTAAGTGTATTTTCTAGAAGCTTCTAGAAACATTTTTCTTGGTTGTCCCTCAGGACATACAATTTTACTGGCCTCGATTATTTGACTTGTTGAAGCTGAATGTAAAAGCCCTTGGAAAAAATTGGCTAAAATGTTCAGCACTCCCTTTTAGACACACAGGTTTTGTTCAAAGTATTCAAGCCTAGAAATACGAATTTTTCTCCCAAAGGAGAATGGAATTTTTAGCAGGACTTCCTGACTGCTGCTGGTGGGGATGTTACAGGGACAGTCACCACTGTGGCAGTTCTTTGATGCCTCTTGTAGCCTTTGCTGAAAAGTAGGAAGTAGTAAAATGCCTGAAAACATAATTAATCCCAGTAAAGTTTTGATCAGTACTTTAAAACATTTGCAATTTTTCAACTATTCCAGGCAATAAGATCTTCCAGAGTGTTCTAATTGCCTTTGTCATAGAGATGGAACTGGTTGTACCATCACCAATTACAGCAGGCTGAATATTCACGTGGCAAGTGGAGAGGATAGCCCAGCTCTTCAAGACCATGGGGTTGTGAAACTGGGAGCAAGCTCCATCAGCTTCAACTTGCTCATAGTAATTTACTAGACAAATGCAATTAAAAAAATCCATGGTTTAAAAAAAATAAAATTATAGAATGTTATCTATTTCTCCCTAATATCCCTTGGACTTGTTACCCAATTTCAACCCATTTGTCAGTGCATTGAAAGATATTAAGTGCTTATAAGTCTTAGGAGGAGAAGTGCCTGGGTTCAGGAAGATGATTAAGGAAAATGATTTTGTCAGTGCTCCCACTGAACCTGCTGCATGAGCTCATCCCCTGTGAGACATCAATAAATCGAGTCAGTCACTCCTGAGCTTTATGTCCAAGGGCTACGTTGGTTCTGCTGCTCACGGGACTCTGCTTCTGAAATGATTCATCTCATTCATGCACTCCTACTCACACAGGCACTTTCCCTGCTCTCACCACAAGCACTGCTCTGCAGGATGATTTTCTGCAGCTGCCTAGACACCCTCATGATCTCTTCTTTTTCTGTGTCCCCTTTATCTCTGGGTAACAGGCATCACCTCTTCATTCCATCCTCCCCTGCTCTGGTTTTATGCCATCCAGCTCTTCCTAATTCCCAATCCCCTTCATTAAGCAGAGGCATTAAGGTGATTGACGGTGCATATGCTTCCTTGTTTTGTGGTCATATTTAAGTTTTGCCAACAAATGTCCCCAAAATACTGTCACTGTTGCTTTACACTTCTTCAACATCACATACTAGATCCATTTTTAATTCCACTTAGGGCCCAGTTCTGCAACTTTGCCTCTGTGCATGCAAAATTCTTCTGAAGGCCTTCAGAGTATCTCTCTTTAGGATCTATTGATTTGGAAATCACCTTCTTATCAACAGCAGATACAAGTGAAAAATTGTGTCAGACCTCTGCTTCTGCTTGGATGACTTATGGAACATTCCTCCTACCAGTTCATTTTTTTTTTTCACACATTT
Source organism: Nicator chloris (assembly GCA_013400495.1). Lineage (NCBI taxonomy): Eukaryota > Metazoa > Chordata > Aves > Passeriformes > Pycnonotidae > Nicator > Nicator chloris. Next base: position 899,837 of record WAAE01016891.1, read on the forward strand.
TATCCTTCAGAAGAAACGGGACAGAGGGCAAAGGTGCCAGCTGTCTCATGGTTGAACTTCCCCAAAGTGCAGAGGTGTGGGTACACCTGTTAGGGACACAGGGGTTAAATCTCTTACAGAAATCTCTGGTTGAATTTTCCATAGAGCTTGTGTAATGTTTCCTCTTATACTTCTTCTCATGTTTTCATCCTGCTGTTTGAGGTAAAATCATCCTGAAGTCTCCCACACCCTCCTTGTCATCTTTTCTTGCTGTCATCTCAGCTCTTCTGAACTTCTCATTACTTGGAAACCTACTTCCACCTCCTTTAGTGTCTCTCACCTCTTTTGCACAAGCCTGTGACCTTCTGCCCCCCTGGCTTTCATTACTCACCAGGCTTTGGCTATGTCAGATGTTGAAATCTCCTCTGTGTGCAGATGCTGTGAGTTCCCCTTTCCAGGTTGTCATGGTTCTTGTAAGAAAACAATTGATCCTCTTCCTACTGCAAATTGCTGTGGGACCATTTGGGGCAGCCCAGCTTCCTTATCTGAGATCAGATTGAGGTTTAGAACTAAAAAAACTGGGCCTCAGACTCTGGAGATCCTGAATCCAAGTTTGTGTATTATGGCAAGATGAGAAATCAGCAGGCAGATGCAGAGTTTTATTCCACCACCATCTCCAGTCTGAGTCATACCCAGCAACTTCTCAATACCCTGTACTGAGACCTTCAGTAGGAGCCATCAATATGCCACAGGAAGGGGTCAGGAGAAAGTGAGGGTCCTCACTGATATTTCTTGAATGGCCAACAATTTTTAGGTTAGATTACTACAACAGGCATTCCTAGGAAGGTGGCAGCTGCCCAGCAGCAGAAGAGGGCAAAGGACTGCACTTGGTACCCACAGAGACCTCGAAGAAAACCTCTTCTCAACTCCAAAAAAGGAAACAAATAAGTTTGTGTCTGAAGTAAGACACAGAAAGAGAGGGAAGCTGGCTATTTTTTTTTTTTTGTAAAATTCTTTATTGGATAGGAAATGCTCTCTAGGATTTTCAGAAAGAATCTCTCAAGAGGACCTGGGGTTGTAACATCCTGAGCAACTGAGTGCAAACTCATGTTTCTCCTTGTAGCCTTCTCCAAGGACAGCCTGTTTGCTTTTTCATGAAGCTGATTTTTTTCCCTGCTCCCTCTGCCCTGAGCTCCTCAGGGCTGCCCCTGTTCCCATGCAGTCAGTTCTGCTGCCCACGTTCCCAGGAGCTCCCAGCACACGGCTCCTCATGACCAAAGCAGAGATTTGCTTGCAGTGGTGCTCCCATGGCACCACCAGGCTGCAATCCCCTGGAGCAGTGTCTCCAAAGAGCTGTACAGTTTTAATCCAAACGTTTGCAGAGTGGCTGTGCATCTGAAGGAGCAGTGCTGGGCTGGGTTTGGCAGATTTGCAGGTAGCAAGCTCGGGTGTGTGAGGATTTCTGCCTGAGTAATTAATCCATCCCAGAAGTGCTATTTGAGGCTTGGGTGTCAGAGCAGATTTTGTTGAATTTTAATATTTCCTGTAACATACACATCTCATCCTTGCCCAGTTATGGTTTCCTCTGCTCTCTGGAATGATACCACCTTCCTCTCACTGGCAAGCTGTGGCTCTGTGAACATGTTAAATCTCTCATCCCATTCCAGAGTATTTTCGGCCCTCCAGCAAAGTGTTTGTAATCTTGTCACCCCACGTGGTTTGATCTTCCAACACCCGACAAGGGTGAATAAACTTGCCTTGTAACAGCTCCTGGTTAAGGGAAAATGGCACGGGACACACCCAGTGGAACAGAGCACTGTTACAGGCACATTTAAAGTGGTTGTGGGTTCTGCAAAACCCTTTCCATCCCAACAACCCATCCCAGAGCTACAAGTCATCGAAGCCAGGTGGGAATCATGAGGGAAGGGGAGACACCATGGATAAATGAGGCAGCTCCAGAGGCTGCCCTGCACTTTCAACATTGTGTGATGAGCTAAGAAAGAAAGAAAGAAAGAAAATAAAGCAAGCAAAGTGTGTGGGAAGCACATTTCTGACAGTGACAGTGGTGTTTGGGAAAGCTCGTGCATGTGTGGCTTCATGTGCAATTGTGAGGCAACGTGGTCCTTTACTGCAACTGTGAATGCAGTGCAGCTAGTAGGGTGAAAGTGTGGGCCTGAAGTTTCCAAGTACAAAAATGCCATTTATACCTCTGTTTAGGGAAAGAAGAAAGGACATTGAACTGCAGTGCTTTCCGTTTCTTGGCAGGGTTGGTAGAATTTTGTCACAGCACAAACTTGTGAATCCCCTTAGGGCATTACTGCTCGTGCACCAACAGCCGTGAGGTGATTCCAGCTTCTTTGGCAAAGTGACCACTTTCTGTAGACTCTGCTCTGTAAAAATAAACTGAATGGAGTAGTTCTTTCCCTTCAGATTTTTCTCACTCAGGAAACACCTATGCCCAAATCCTCAGCTGGTGTAAATCTGCAAAGCTCCTCCAATTTCAGTAATGCAATGCCAAGTTCCTCCATCAGAGAATGTGGCCTGTTATTTTGGCTGAGCCTGTAAATCAGCAATTCTGTGTTTTTGGACCAATTGTTAGGTAGCTAATCCTCCAATTTGCACATGTGGGCAGTCTGAACGCTCCCATGTGAGTTTTTGCCTGAGCAAAACTGCAGCCAACACCAAGTGAGTGGGCAAGACCTAGGTGTGTAATCCAAAGCGTGGGGTTTAGCCTCTCCCCAAACACAGCCCTTTAAATCCCTGCAATCTCCTCATACACACACAAACCCCACACGCAGAGTCCCTCAGAGGCCACACTCACAGAAACAGCTGTAAGAGAAGCAAAGACAATGAGGGGCATTGTGGAGGCACAGTCAGTCACATCTCCCCCTCTGCTCTGCGCCCTGGGCTGGCACATGCTGGGAGGCAGCTCACAGGGGAGCACAGAAAACACACACCCACAGGAACGGCCCAAGTCATCCCACTGCCTTAAATCCCACTGGATTTTGGTGGTTTCGGTGTGGGACTTCCTGTCCATTCTGGCTCCTCTGTTCCAAAACAGTATTTCAGACTGATGTTTTGAGGGAAAAAAGGAAATTTATTTTTCTGGGTATTTTTTTCAACCTCGTTGCATTCTCCCAGAGAGAGGAAAGACATTTTTACAGCAAGAGACACATATTAGGCCTAAGAATTGTCAAAAGTGGAGCCTAAACTAAGATGATGTGCAGACACCTTCAGCTGAGGTCAGTGGAAGCTCTGCTGTACCCAGCTGTGAAAAGGGAAAAGAAGTTTCCTACCCAGGGGCATAAACCCTAAACCAGTAAGTTTTTCATTAGGGAAAAACAGTGCAGGGTTTTTACTTTAATTGTTTGATTCATTCCTGAGAATAACTGCCCAAACTACTCAGAATAATCAGAGTTATCAGCTGACTTGCTAGAGCCCAGTGTATCCAGCAAAGGCATCTCTGGCTGACTCCACCTGCAAGCACATCCCCTGGCCAGAGTGGAGGAGCTCTCCTGTGTAGGTGCAGCGTTGTATTTAATGATGAAATGTTGTAAAGAATCAGGAGCCACGGAACACATACCTGTGGGCCCAGGTGTGCCTGCTGAGCACTTCTGAACTGCTCAGGGGAGCAGAACCCTTTCCTGATTGATGCTGGTTCCTGGTGCCCCTCACCATGTGAGGAGTCAAGAGCAGCTCCTCTGTTATTTCCATTTTCCTTCTCCTAGGAGAAGGCTGCTGCCTTCCTCATGATGTGTCCAGGACTCAGAGGCATGAACACAGTTCTGGGACTATGAGATCCTTGTCTTTTGTGACTGGAAGAGCCAAAGGAGGAAAAAGGCAGCTCTGGCCCCATATCCAGCATCCAAGGACACATCCCTGATGGTGCCCTTGCTGCCACCAGGAAGGGCACAGCAGCAGTGGGTGAGCTCTGGGCCATCTGCATCCCCTCAGGGCAGCACTCCTGGATGGGCAGAGGATTTGCTGAGACCAAGGAGCATGGGATGTGACAGAACCCTGGCTTGCTGCTGATCCCAACAAACACAGCTGCCCTGGGAAGGAAACAAGGTGATGGCATCATGGCACGGTGCCTGCTGAAGCTGCCTGTGCCAGGCTCCTCAGAGCCCCACACGTGGCAGGACCTGGGAAAGAGAGAGCCATTCCTTGGCCCCTGCAGCAAGCACAGCTCCTTTGGGGTATCTGGGAAACACAGACCTGCAAACCATTGCTCTACACCCAAGTACATTGCACAGGCATTTAATTAGGTTTGTAGTTCCTGAGGATTTATGAGCCTCCATCTTCTAATGGAGGCAGTAATTTGCCTCAGTGCAACATCAGATGGTGTTCAAGCATGTCCAGGAAGTATTAACATTGGGGTAAGTGCTTCTAAAAGTGTGATGCCTGTCAGAGAGGGTTAAATTTAAAGTAAAGTTGGGTTTGGATTTTTTTTTTTTTGGTTTATTTTGTTTTTGCCAGAAGCAGTACTCTTGAAGAGTGCAGTAACCTGTCTGTGTCTTCAGAAAATTACAGGTGTTTAAGTGGGAGGTGCTAAAGGCACACTGGGGGATAATGGGCATTTTCTACCCCTCCAGGTCCTGCTGCTGTGGCTGGGACTGCTCCTTACCCATCCCTGGGGTGTGCTGGCAGATGCTCTGCAGGTCAGGGTCCCCCCACGCTGTCAGGCAGGCTCAGCTGGGCTTGGGGATAATGTGCTGCCATGGTTTGCTGGGGCTGCCCGTGCAGCTGCAGCTCAGGACCCATCCTGAGCACTCACCATCACCACAAACCTCATTCTGACCTGTCCTAGAGTGCAGTGGGTTCTTATCTCCCTTGCCTGGGTGGCTTCTGATTTACTCTGATTTAACTGCCAGCCAGTCTGCAACTTCTGGGCAAACCCTCTGCAGATGTAAGCAATGGAACAGAAACACTGCCTGCAGTTTGTAGCCTGGTCTGCCAAGATAAAATAGGTGAAAAGATCATACCTTTCTTAGAAAAGTTACTTTCAAGGTTTCTACTCTCCTTTCTGTCTGCCAGCCAGAAAATATCTTTGGCCAGTGTTGCCCCTCCTTTCTAAAAGGTCTGGAAGCACAATACATTGCTTAGAAGAAATTATCTGGTTTAATCTTCCTCCCCATTTCTCCCCTTCTACATTTTTTAAATGTACCCTTAAATATTCAATTCCATCCTTAAAACTGTGTCTTAATGCCAAGCTAGAGCAAGGATGTCGATCAGAGCCTGTCAGGTCACCAAAGGCCCACGGGGCTCTCAGCAAGCCCTGCTCAGCCAAACACCTCCTTGTCCTGCACTGCTGCAGTGAGGATGGAGTGGAGGGACACTGGGGGAGGTTACAGGGAAAGAAAAGTGCTGTAGGGAGTCTTGGAGAGAAGTTTCCTTCTGGGACAGCTCAAACAGCTGCTTAGCACAAGTATTAATAACCTGCAAAGAGAATACAAGGGATGGGCAAAGCAAAACAAGAGGCCCTGCCTGAATTCCCAGTCGGGTTTTGCACACACGAGTGATGATGATTCACTGTCTGGTTTTTGCTTTGTTCCCTCGCTTCAGCACTCGGCAGTTTCCTAACTCTGGTAAAGCTCTGCCCGTCCTTTCACTTGATGTGAACTTTAAGGTTTTTTAATCTGGCTACTTTATTAGCAATGACCCAAACTCCAGAGAACTTGACCTACACTTTCTCTCTGTATATTTAATTTAATTTCATTGACTTATGATAGAAATTATTTGAGTGCTTTAAGAGAAGAAATGAGAAAAGGATTATTACAGTTTTGTCAGGTCTCCCCTCACCACTAATAGGGCATTAACATTGGAAAGCTGATCAAAAATATCCTCTTGGAAAGAGATGCGTAGCAAAATGAAATCAACCTCCTTCATTCCTTTCCTGTTTTTGCTGACATCTTCCCAAATTAAAACTGTCGCCAAACATGTCCATTAAACTGTGGCAGGTCTTACAGGGATGCTGCTCCCTGAGCAAACCATCCCTCTGTCTCCCTCAGGAGTGTGGCACCAGGGTGACACGGGGCTCCCCGCAGCTCTGAGGGGGTCAGGATCTGCTCCTTTTTACTGGTGATGACAAAAGCGTGGCTCTGATAACCCTGACAGGGAAAAGAAGAGGCAGGATAAGACCTGCACACATTTCTTAGACTGTTTTTTACCCTTTGTGACTCTAAACCCAGCCGCAAGGCAGACAGGGGTGAGGGCAGGGCGGCTGCCTGCATCTGCCGCCGCCAGCAAGGGACAGGGGAGCGGGTTATCCCTGGAGAAATCCCTGCTGGACTGTCAAAACCTACAGCTGACTTCCTGATAAGTCACATTTTTCCTGTGAGGGTTTAGTTTTAGTCAGAAACAAAACATTACCTGGTGTTTGGCCACAAGGAGGGAGGGGAGTTGCTCCTCTTGTCTCACTCGCTGGGAATTTCTGCGCTTTTTTTTTTTAAAGTTAGGACAGCAACACCTTTTTTACAAAAATCTGCACACTTTTCACAGCAGATAACTAATTTGATGCCCAAACTTTCAAGCTGAATGTTTTAATCTTCTCTGGGTGTTCTGACCTGCAGCTGGAGGGTTCTCATGCACATCTGAACAGCTTCCACCATGGGAAAACTGCCTGTGCTCAGGTCCTGGGTTTAGGTCCAGGTAACCTCTTTGGTCTGTTCCTCCTGCACATTTCAGGGGTGATGCTGTTGCCTCAGGAGGGCACCCACTGTGAGCTGTTTGCTGTCTTCTCCCCTCAACACCCAGAAAACAGCCCTGACTCACACAGAGCAATGCTCAGCCTCAAAGAGATGACTTTAATAAGACTTTCAATTTAAAGAGGGAATAAAATTACATTTTCTTCTCATCTCAGCCTCTATTTCCTTCACCTCTCAGCAGGCAACAGCTTGGGATACTTATTGCTCTCAGTAATTTCTTTCAGGACCCCCTTATTTTTATTTTATGCATCACCTAATGCAAGTGTCTCCCAATTTCAAAGGTGGAAAATTAATTTGTTTCCTCTCGATAGCAAAGTGCCATCAAACTGAGCCCTAGATAGTACACACCTGGGCAGTGGCCTGGGCCTGCAGTCCTGCAGGGCTTCTTCAGGAATAAGCCTTGGTGAATAATTTATTTTTCAGTTTGGCTGCTGGGAGTCAAGGGGAAACTCAGTTTAATTCAAGCCCAATCTCTCTCCTTCCCTGCACACATGTGTGTTTTTCCTGTGCTTAACCAGGCTGCACAATGGGGAGTTTTGCTGCTCTAAGCCATATTGTATGTCATTTTTCTTGTAAGTTTTTATATTTCTGTCCCCAGTGCTGAGCTTCAAGACAGCAGCTGTGCAGAAGCCACTCTGCATCCTGCCGAGATGCCACATAGATGTGGGATCCCGAGGACCAACATTTGCTTGGGTTGCTGTTCCTGCCCTGCTTGCTGCCGTGGCCAGACCCGAGGCCGTGGTGGGTGCCCAGGGCAGTGGCCAGGAGTGGATGGTGACCCTGTGGCCAGGAGTGGATGGTCACTCGGTGGCCAGGAGCGGATGGTCACTCGGTGGCCAGGAGAGGATGGTCACCCTGTGGACAGGAGTGGATGGTCACCCTGTGGCCAGGAGAGGATGGTCACTCTGTGGCCAGGAGTGGATGGTCACCCTGTGGCCAGGAGTGGATGGTCACTCTGTGGCCAGGAGCGGATGGTCACTCGGTGGCCAGGAGCGGATGGTCACTCGGTGGCCAGGAGTGGATGGTCACCCTGTGGCCAGGAGTGGATGGCCACTCCATGGCCAGGAGTGTGTGGTCACTCCGTGGCAGAGGGGAGTGCCCACTGAAGGGAACAGGAAAGTTCTTCGAGTTCTGTGCCAAGAGGAATCAGGAGTCCCAGAGCCCCCCAGGCGTTTCAGTTCCTCCAGAGTGGGAACTGGGAGCTCTCACTGCCTGTGACCTCTGCAGGCACTGGGAGCTGAACTTGGTGTTTGACCCTGTTTTGAAAGGTGGGGAGGGATCTGTTCGGCCCTGTGCCTGTTCTCCTGTCCAGTGCAAGAGCTCTGGAGTTCAGTGAGGAAATACATTGCAAAAGGAAGTTTCTTGCCATTGCTAACGTGGCCTGATGGGGCTCCTGGAGCACTCCACAGGCACCAATTTGCTGCTGTTCTCTAGGGAAAAACTGCTGAATTTTTTAGCCCAGCATCCTCCATGACCACTTTATTTCTCTGCAGTGCTGTCTAGTGGTTGTTTTTCAGCCTACATATGGTACACTGCACCATCAATGGATTTTTGTGCCTCTTTGGAGCCTGAGTTTTGCTGGGCAAAGCAGGCACCAAGCACTCTAGGTCTGTCCATGTGGAGGAGGCTCCCAGATGATCCCAAGCTCTGTGCCATGCCTCTCCTTATGGCAGAAACACAGTCAGTGCTGTAGTGTCTCACCCATGCTCTGTGTAATGGCATTTATATCCCCTCAGCAATGAGCAGTGGCTCAGGACTGGTATTTTGGAGGGATAGTTATTATTTGCTGATAACAGAGGAATTCCTGATAGAGGAAGTGCTCCTTGCACCCCAGTTCATGCCATTTTCACTGGGCCACGTCTCAGAGTAACCCAAGGTAGGGGGATGGAGAACCACGTGCATCCTGTCTGATGGTGCTCCTCAGTTTCCACAATGTGCCCCTTCTTTCAGCAGAGCCTGGGAAAGTTCAGCACCCTCCTGTCCTCCAGAGAGGCAGAAAGTTTCCAGGGCCTTTCCCAGTTCAGCTTCTCCAGAAGGAACAGGGTTTTACCAGGGGAAAAAATGCAGGTTTGGTCATGTACTTTGGAGGTAAAAGATACTCAAAATGAGCTGTTCAGGTTTCCCTTAACAAAATTAAACTGAACTAAAGCTTCCCCAGCTGGGTTGGCCGAGCATTGAACTTCTCCCTGGTGAAATAGGGCTACATGTGTCACTGAACCAGTAGGACACTGTTTTGAAATGCAACCTACCAAAGCAGGCTTTGTAAGGGTTTTCAAAAACAGAGGGGCTGATTTCTTGTTACTCTGTGAAGTTATTTACAGCTAAAGTGCCTGTTCTGGGTTACCCAGGGTCACTGAGTGTCTGAATACCAGACAGGTGAGGTACACATGTATTATCTCCAATTTTTTTTACCATGCCTCCCATAAAAGGAATATTTTGTATATAACCTCTCCTCGCATCACACTGGGGGAATTCACCTCTCTGTAAATCAAAGCCCAGGTGAGCACCAGAAGAGATCACGCAGGGAGGGCGTGGATTTTTATCACCAAATGGTTTTGAGAACAAGTTAGACAAAAAAGGATCCCCATAAGAAGACCTGATCCTGCCTCTGGGAACTCAGGTGACTTACATGATTCTCCAAGTCCCTTCCAGAGCATTTTCCACAGCACCAAGCCTGGAATTACAGCAGGAAGGGGAATTTGGCTCTCTGAGTGCTTCGTTACTCTGTGAGTTCTGAATTTAACACATCATGTACTCAGGAAAGCACCTGGGCACTGAGGATGTTGCCATGACGTAGGCTTTTCCCTGGAATACAGAAGTATATTTTTTGCACTTTGCAGCTCCTGTGGAGTTCTCGTGCTGAGGACAGGGCAGCATCACCAAAGCTCAGAATCAGCCTGAGAAGAGGTTGGGCAGCACCCACACCAGCTACCAACAGCCTGGAGGGGCCCTGCTGTAACTGTGGGGTTACAGTCCCAGAAAGGAGCTTTTCCTTTTTTTTTCCCAAACCCAGATTTGTTCCCCTCCTGTCAGCACCTGAAACGTGGATACCAGGCACACCCTGGGGCTAACATTAAGCTCATTGACTCATCGGGAGTGATCAGGAGGAACTGTTGCTCACCTTGCCTGCCCCTGGAGAACCTCACCCAGGCATGTCTGCATGAAGTCATTAACTCCTGTTTGATCAAGGGCAAAGCCTCACCTGACCTGCAGAGAGGAGGGGTGACAGAGCAGGGCCAGGGGCAAGGCTGCTCCATGTCCTGTGGCCAGGGTGTGCAGGCTGCACAAGGTGTCTCAAGGGCACTCACACACCATTTCCCCCCCGTGGATTGGACCTGACTGCCCCACAACTCCTAGAGAGTGACAATGTGACTAAGCCACCACCTGCCCTGACTCCAGCAGTCAGACTCACATCTGCTTTGTGGTTTTACTTTTTCCTGTTTTAGCCAAAAAACTATTTGAGCAGAAAGCTGCCTTCCTTTTTATCCCTGGTAATACTGCTAAGCTTTTATCCAACACTTTTTATTGTCAGAGCTGAAAGTGATTTGCCAAGAAGGTCAGTATTTCCTCCCTGCCTCGGCCCCAGGAAACTGGGACACAAAATAATTTAGTACAAGTTGTATTATTATGGGTTCACATTTCTAAAAATTAAAGGACCACAAAAGTGCTTTTCTCTTGATTGCACACACACAGGCAATAATGGCATATGCAAAGTTATCTTCCTAAAAAATTATGATTTCTTGTCATCAATAACACTGTAAAAGTGACTCTTTGGAAGATAGTGCTCCATAAATCTGAACCATTCTCTCCTGCATCTGCATTTTCTTTTTCCTTCAGAAGTTTTTTGGTAGTGGAGAAATAAAGCCCACAAACTCAAATTAAACTGGTCTCCAGCTAGCCCTCAATAAATGTGTCTAAATCAATAAGAAGCATACAATCAAAAAGTAGAAAGAGGCAATGAAACCCCACACCAGAGACATGCAAGAGGCAAGTGCAGACCCTCTGGAGCTGTAGAGCTGGGTGGTGGATTAGTCAGAAGGAGGCACAAGCTGCTAAACAGAGCAGCCCCCAGTTCCCTTCAGTGCACTAATTAATCAGGCATAAAAAGCTCATCAAGGAGCAGTCCAGCAATGAGAACTAGACTGAAGCAAGGTTATCCTGAAGGTTAAAGACACGGGGTCTGTCACACTGCCACACTGGATGCACCACACGGACTCCGACATGGGTTCAACCAAGAGGACTGACTTTATTACATCACTGACTCCATATATATAGTGTAGCAAACAGACCAGTGTGATTGGTAAACAAGGTCAGCACCTCTCCAACCACACTGGTCAAGACAGGTGTCCATCAAGAGAACTCCTCCCCCATGAAAGAATGTAAAACAATCCACAGTTTACAGAAAATGCGTGAGAAAAGAATTTCCCAAAGGTAAACATTAGAAGGCTGGAAAAGCAGGGCGGCAGGGGTCTTCTTTAATTCCTTAAACAAATGAAACAAAATCCCTCTTGCCTTCCTATCCTGACACACCACTCAAGCCAGCCCCCTCTTGCAGGGGAGTTGAGATTGACATCTGTCACTGAGGCCTTAAATCCTCTCAGGAGGCGAAAGTGAACCACAAGTGCTAATACTGAGGATGGCTCATCAGCTTTGCTTTTCATTTCCCTGTCCTTTGTTTTTCAGCCTGGAGCTGTGCTTGCATTTACATCGGTGGCCCTTGGTGGTTGCCTGGCTGTTGCCTTTTCATTTACTTCACAAAAGCTCAGCTCTGCAGGCAGAGCCCAGAATGAGTCCCTGCATCCAGGAGTGCTCATGTGAGCATGGTGGGAACATCCAGTTACAGAGGTTTTATCCACTCCTGTGATTGCTGGTGCACACCCAAAGGATCAGTCATCACCAGAGGTGCTCAGCACTGGGGAACGGGGCCTTGCCTTCAGATTTGTGAAATGTTGAGGTCTGTGTGGAAAAAATAATTGCATCAAATGGCAGAGTGGTTTTGGGGCCTCTGGAGGATGATTATGGTTGATCTGGTACTTTGATTGATCTTGTTCCTTGGGAAGTGGCCACTGTCGAGCAGGACCACCCTGGTTCCATGAGCATTAGGGGTGATGTGCACTGCTGCCATCTACTGCCATGGTCACCCAGGATGAGCCCTGGGTCACGCCTGGGATTCCTGCCCGAGTCTTTAGCTCAAATGGAATCTGTTCTTACAACAGGGCTGTCACTGGTAGGTCCCTGCAACCTGAGGCATGCTGGGGTTATTGGAGAAGGATGGTGTTTCTTCCAAGCTTTGTGTGCTTGCAGAAGGCTTTTTTAACCAGTACATCACAGGTATTCACTTCTAGGTGGGCGTGAGAGGTGAGCAGCTGTGTTCTTCAGCGTGTTTCTGTATCCTGTGAATCTCTCCAGACTACCCAAGGGAAGCAAATGTTGCTCCACCTTGGGCCAAAGGCTTTATCTACATCTAGCTAAGATAAGACTCCACAAGGACAGCCTAAAGCCAAGCACCTCATGTTGGTTTCTTCTTTAAAGGCAGCCAGAACTCAACACAGGCTGTGTGAGCTGGCAAATCCCATCTGGTCCCTTGCAACAGGGGCCCAAGGCCGTTGTGTCCACCCTCCACTGGTCATATCGGGGGCTGCAAGGCAGAGCATGGAGTGCCAGGGATAAGCAGGCTGGGGATGCACCCAGGATCACTCCCAGTGTCAGCAGGGTCACCCACAGCCAGCCCCAAGGGTGCTGCCACAGGTAAGGGAAGTGTAAGGGAAGCAAACACCGCCTCAGGTGCCACGCTGAGTTTGGAGTAGCTGCAGTCAGTCGATCCTTGCTGCAACGCTTGGAAAATCTTGAGTTTCAACAAGTGCATCTGAGAAAGAGCATCATCCCCAATATCCAAAGAGAAAATTCTGCTTGGGTATAACTTCAGCATTGACTGGTGTTTCCAAAATGTGGAGACCCACCCACGTGTTGAGTAGAAATGTAATCACTTGCAAAGAAGTAAAAGATCCTGTACATTGAACAGAAAGATTTTATCACCAACAACTGGCTGTACAAACAAGATTCAAAAAGATGTTAATGCACCTGGAGCATGCCCTTAAGGCACCAAACATACATCCACACATTAAGGCGTCACTGGCAAGGAGGAAGAAGAGTGAGAAAAAGAACCATGAAGAGACAACAACTGTTCCAGCATCAAAGCTGCAACAAATAAAGAAGTGTCAAGGTACCATTTTCATCCCGTGCCTTTGTCTTGACATTAAAATGATGGTGAGTGAAGGGAGTGAAGGAATGGATGCACACCTGATCAACAACTTCATGCTGACTGACATGTAGGCTCAGCCCAAAAGTTGTAAGACCCAGCTGGTAAAAAAGTGATCAGCTAAGGTTGATTATCAGCTGAGCTTGGAATTTGTAAAGGTATTACTGTTATTTTTCACTATTAATAATAGCACTGACAGATAATATAGTTTGCTATCTTTGGTCTACCAAGACTAAAGTTTCTTTCCTTTTAAAGCTGTTAAATATTATCTTGCTTTAAAGACATCACAGGTCACTGGCTTTTCTGGCTCTTCTGATACTCAGCTACATAAGTAGTTTTATTTCCACTGAACACAGCAGATCCTTCCCTCTGGACCCAAAACAAAACCTTGGAAAGAAGGGAAACGTGTATTCCCTCCTTTCCAAATGACTGGGTGAATTGATTTTTTCCCTTCCTCGTTGCCTTTGTTTCTCTTTCATTAGGTCTCTGTAAATAAGCTTGGCAAGGTCTTGTTTTGAAGCTGCCTTTGCCTATTGGACTGCAGACATCATGGAAAAGGGGGTGAACTAAAGGTGCACTTTCCTAATGGAGATGCTGGGAATGATGGGTGGTTTTTGAGGACACAGCCTGCCAAAACACAGGCTGTGCTGTAGGAGTGACTGGCAGTGTGAGTGAGGTGTGGAGAGGGAGGAAGAACAGGACCAGGACAGTCACGGTATTACAAAATGGCAAAGTTTCACAAATTGCCACTTTTGCACAACATCCTCTACTAAAGTATTTCCAAAGACAGGTAAATTCAGATTCTGCAACACAAATATATTTATTTTAAGGAATGGAGTCAGCAAACAGGAAAGAAAAATCCAGTTTTAAGCACATTTTAAATGCCACAGGTACAAACTGCAGTTTGCTTGATTTAAATCCATATCACAATGATATTTAAGTGGGTTGTAGTACTGCAATATGAGTGTCTGGGATACATTCCTCCATATGGCTGGAAGCAGCAGGTCCCTTGCAGCTGCTGCTTGGAGGGGATGCAAATTCAAGTGGTGGTTCTTGTGCCCTTGCTTCCACATCCATGCATCCATGCATCCACGCATCCATCCATCCATCCATCCATCCATCCATCCATCCATCCATCCATCCATCCATCCATCCATCCATCCATCCATCCACACCCATTTTTGCTCTGAGTTTTTGAATGACCACAACATACAGAACTGTGGTATTAAAGCCTGTACAGGAGAAGAATTCTTTATTCCAGCACCTGCCCTGGTGATAGCTGTGAAGTTAGTAAATAGTAGCAGGGCCAGTGAACATTGCTTTAGGGGAAATCACAGATATGGGAATGAACCATTTATGATGAACTCTTGCTCTGCAAGGGGTGTGCTTCCCTTTCTCAGTCAGGGTGAGCTTAGTGCTATGAAACTTAGGTTTTTTTTAATCATGAGAACAGAAACTTCATTTTGAATCTCTGAAAAATTGACCTGAGTTAATAGCAAAATACCTTTTGCTATTGTTGACAAGGACACAACTGGTTAATTTTCTTTTTTGTTTTCCTGGGAAAATACAGAAAAATGGTGAGGCTTGTAAGAGACTTGAAAGGCAGTGTCAAAAGTGGACAGATCAAGAAGCACTGCAGGTTTCCGGGTAAAAGAGATTAATTTTAAATGTTGAAATAATGATAATTGCTGGTCTATGCTCCTTGTATTAGTGGAGTCAAGTTAGGACTGAGATGAACCAAATAGCTTCTGGTGTCCTTTGGCTCCAGAAGAAGCCTTGAGAAAGTGAGGTTTTATTTTAGATACATAAAGCTAGGTGGGGTGAATACACACCAGAGGGGCTGTTCAGGCAATTCTGTTCTCAGCTTTGATTTTTAGTTTAATCCTGGAGGTGAAAAAAGAGCTTTTTTTTTTTTTTTTCCTAGAGTGAAATTATATTGCCTGATATGAATTCATGCTCTTCTGAATGAGTTCTTTAAAGGACTGGAAGAGGTGCAAACATCGACTTCTTGCTGGTTATCAGCGAGACCAGGGATGGGCTAGTTCACATCAAGAAAGAAGGGTGGGAACAAAGAAGCCCCTTTACCATGTTCCTCTCTGCTGGAACCTAATGGAACTGGCTGGAAAGGTTGCATTTAAGAGCATCTCCTGCCTGTGTGTAGGAAAGCTGTGGTTCATAAAGTCACCCAGCAGATAAAGCCCTGGGCTGCCCTTTCACACAGCTCTGATGGGATGTGCTCAGGGTAGAGCATGGTTATGATGTACCCAGAGTAAGTACAGAGCAGATGTAGGCTAAGACGTGCACAGACGCAGCAGCAATGATGAGAAAAGTAGGTGTTGTTAGGGCTGTTCTCTGGCAGGGAGGCCCACTGACCTGGAATGAGCCATGTCCATAATATCAAGCTCCTCTTGTCACCACACACGATGACTGAAGTCACGGCATCCCTTGGGAATGGTCTCTGGCTGTGCTAACTCCTGAATTCCTGGGACATGTGTGGGAGAACGCTAATTGATTCAGGTCAAAAATGTGCCAGGGCAGGTTCTAGGAATTTAACAATGTAGACTATCAAATTCCAATGCCTGGGAATATTACCTGCCACTGTTTAATTTACTAGCAGCTTAGGTGTAGCCCTAAGGGCTTGTGCACACACACAGACACCTATGGTGCATTAGAGGTGTTTCAAAAGGTGCCTGGCAGATAATGTAATGATCAAGGGACTGACTTAAGAACAACATCACTGCTGCCTTTTTGAGCCCACAGTGGAGCTGTTTTCATTGTGCTTCCTATGGCTAGAGAGCATCCTTTTGCATATGGACAACACCAAAAGTATTCCTGAGAATACTGGAGATAAATACATATATATATAAATAAAATGTATCTCCTCTGCCCCATCCTGTATTCTGTTTCAGAAGCCAGACTTTAGAGGTGCATTTCATGCAATCTGTGTGGAAAATAAAACCCCAGTAACTGCATTTTCCTTCTGACTGTGTGTGCCAGAGAGACCGTGAGCCACTGGGGAAAGGAAAACATCGAAGGCTTATTTGTCCAGATTTCAAGGAAATTCACTTCTCCCTGTGGGTTAATTCTGATCGTACAGCAGCAGGTTTTAAACGTTTGATTCTTGTTTGTGTCTGTTTTTTAACCCGTATCTCAAGAGGATTTAATTAGATTTGATGTTCATGATATGCTATTTACCGGATTATGATGAGATCAGCTGATAAAGCTTGACATAAACTTGGCAACCCGCTTGGTGCTTTCTCAGTCTTTAGAATTTAATTATGGCAATTTCAAAACAGGAAGCTTGGAAACAACACAGGGATTAAGGACTTGCTGTTGCCCCACTGGGATCAGCAAGACTTATGGCACTGGTTGTCACTGTTGTCACCAGCTCTCAGCAGGCTCAGCCGTCTGGGACGTGAGTGCACATGTTCCCCTTCTGCCTAAAATGGACCAAGAGCCGATGCCATTTCTCCTTGGAAATGATTCTCCTGAGGAATCCCACCAACTGCAGTGGTGTTTCATGGCTGAGGTGAGAATGGAGTTAAGCGACATGTCAGGAATTTGTACAGGCACACAAAAGCCTGGGACTTCTGTTTTTAAGCAATTTCCCGGGGAATCTGCATGCTGCAGTACAACATAAGTTCAAATGCACAGGGCCAGAGCAGATGGAGTTTTTCACTGTAAAGATTATTTGCATGAAAGTGCTATTTTCCCACACTTGCACTCATTTTAAGCTTTTTTTCCTTTCTGCCACAAACAGCTACTGCTGCTCTGTTCCTTCTGTAACCAACCTGGTGCCAAGAGCTAACATGCTGCAGTGTACACAAGCAAGCTTCTTCCCAAACCTACCCCTGGTTAAGGATCAAAAGATAGTGGTTGAAGTGCAGAATTGTATCTTTTTATAGCTCTCCACAAGCATAGAGATCACATCTCTCTGCTTTATCTGTATTTTAAGCACCTCCTAAATAGCCTTGCAATCAAACATCTGAGCACCTACAGCTCTCCTTGAAAAGGGCTGTAAGTTACTCTCAGAAGCAACTCACAGCTCCCTTTTTTGAGTACTTTGTTAGTGATGAATGGTGCCAGGGAGGTGGAGAGCCTTTCTCTATTTTCCAGCATAAGGATGTGAAGGAGGCATTTCTGGTATTTTATCCCCCAGGTGTTTAAAAATTGATTCTTGCACTATTTTAAAAATGGCAAAAAAGTAGATGCCTATGTGAGGACAATCAAGTGGATTCAGGAGCAAAAATTGTTCAAAAAGCAGATGTGACACGTGGGGCCATGCCTTAGTGGTGGTCTTGGCAGTGCTGGGTTAACAGTTGGACTCAATAATCTTGGAGGTCTTTTCCAAGCTAAATGATTCTAGGATTCTATAATTGCATTTGGATCTGAGGGCTTCAGACACTTAAATGTTTTTGACAATCCTGTTTCTCACCTTCTTTGGAGGAAACATCTGCTACAGCTGCTGGATTCAGTGCTGCAGAGAAACATTCCAAGCCCAAGTATGAATCTAGTCTAAGTTCTGACTAAAAATATTTCCAAAACACCTTTTTGAATTAACGTTCCTTCCATAAACCTCTGTGTAGTCCTTCCATTTTTAGAAGTGGTGGGAAACAACAACAAAAAAATGTCCTCTACAAAAGTAACTATAGTTGATTAGGAAGTATTATGAGGTTTGATTCGGTTTCTGCAGGCTTGCAGATTAACTGCAGATCTGCTCTTCTGTGCAAGTCCCACCCTGCCCACCATCACCTGGCACAGTACCTGAGCTACTCTGCTCTGGGGGGCTCTACCCACAGTCTACGTCCTTTCCCTGAGGCTGATAATTGCTTGTCAAACTGATTGACATTTGTAGAACTGTCTTTTCCATGAGACATTACTCCCTCCACACACACCCACCAAAAAAAAGAATAGACAATTTGATTTTGCACTGTTTTTCCCCTTTTAAGCACAGTAACTTTTTCTGCCTAAAAGTAGTAATTATTTAATGAATAGTCCTTCATGTTTCCCTGTCAGTCATTCACTGTAATGAACAACTCGTTTTGTCTGCTTTGTTAACATTTAAAAAAGTATTAAATTAATAATAATAAAGATTTTCTAGGACTTTAGCACACAGGGTGCCCTGCAGAATGTAGGATTGGGATAACAAGGGGGGGAGGGTGAATTTTCACTCTAGATATCAAGCAGCACTTTGTAGTTTTCTGTGAGCTCTTGGACTATTTTCCCCTTGGTACTTCTCCTGTATCTTATCTTCAACCACCCTGAATAATTGGAGCATATTTAGAGGACCAAGTCCAGCTATTATTTGTTCCCCCTCTGTGAAAGTATTTTTTTTATTTTTTTAAGCCAGATTTGTGAACCTCTGTTGAGCTCTCGGTATTGAGGTCAAGGCTTTTTACAAGCTAGAATTTTTATCATGAACTGGAGCCCAGAGTTAATTGTACACAAAGACACATTGTTGTTTCCATTAGGATTTACAGTACCACTGAATTTTAATTATTGGGTAACATTTCTTCCATTATAGCTCTCACTCCTCCTCCCCTTTTTGTGCCAACCCATGTTTCTTTCAGTTGCAGCAGCTTGCAATGCAAAGTGCAAAACACCCCCAATAAATAAACAATTTGTGGTCTCAGCTTTGATGCAACATTTTATTTGTCCCTGCCTAACACGTAAAAACAACAACAAAAAAAGCCAAGAGGACAATTTAATGTGAGCTAAACTGTAATCTGGTGTTTCCTGTTTACCGGCACTGGTTAATTTTAAAGTTCAAAGCACAGTCCTAGACAAGAGCTATACAGGAGGTCTTTATCATGGCTGGAACAAAACACTTCTTATGGACAAAGGCTCTAGTGGGCAGTAAAATGTTCTTGGATTCTTTCTATGTGATGATAAAATAGACATGCTGAAATGCTTCATCAATTGCCATGAAGCGAATGTTTTACACAGTTTTCATGCAAGAAAAACTAATAATTCACTCCTAGACTCTGAGGGTTTCACAGAATTTCAGTGACTGAGCTTCGAGACTTTTTTTAAAGGCAACAAGAAGTCATTTCAAAAGGCATCTAATAAACACAAGACTGGATGTATTAATTGGTTTGGCTCCTAATTTTCCTTGTGGTCTCAATGCTTGAGTTCTGTGCAATATGTGGAGCCTCAGTCTACGCAGCAGAATTGACATAAGTAGCCCCAGCAGTATAATGGGAAAAGATGATGTATTCAATCAATAAAAATCCCTTTGCAGAACCAATTGTGTAAATGCTTGGCCTCAGTTTATCACTCAGTCTCCAGCCACTTCAGTCCTGTGCGGCGTTTTACGAACCATAGATATCCTCATACATATAAAAATAATGTTCCTTGTGCTGGGCCAGTCAACTTGAAATGAATTCAGGCCCCAGTGGGGGATGACATCAGAGGTGTGGTGGGTTTTCCAAGCTGAAATAAACCCCGAGAGGGCCCTGGAGAGGTTCAGTGGGTGGGGGGACTGCAGTGTGTGCCGTGCCCGGGGTGGGGCCCTGCTGTGTGTGTCCCAGAGCCTGAGCCTTGCCAAGCGCCTGTGGCCAGTCTGCAGTGCCAATAGCCAGCAAGGAGGGAGGAAGAAGGATCTTTTAAAATGATTTTATGAACCTTTTACCCTCTCTTATTCTTCCTGCTGTGTTCTTCTCCCACTCCCCCCTGACTTTTCTTCCAGCTCCCACCCACAGCGTGGCTCTGCCTCAGGATAAGGTGGTCTCCATGCAGTTCTCCCAAGTGCCCATAAATTGTCTTTTACTCACCAGGTCAGAGTGTGGTCTCTGAGTGTGTAGGAGGAATTATTCCCTTTCTTATTTCCAGCTAACCACAGCTGCTGCCTCCCTGGACAAGCCAAGCCTTAATCAGCTGCAGGGGTGGGCAAAACCTCTTGATAATGAGAAGAACCTATGAACTGGACCCTAGGGGAACCCCATCAGGTCCTGAAGAATCACAGAGGGGCTGGGTTGTTCTTCTCTGCTCCCTTAGCTCTGAAGTGAGGTAAAAGCTTCGATGAGTTGGGCAAAAAATATCAAAATCCAGGGGAAGTGTGAAGGGGTCTGCAGATCTGTGAAGGCTTGGATTGCTTCATGAAAACCCATCCACCCACAGCCTCTCTGCAGAGATGGAGATCAGTCTCCTGGGCTGTTCTCTTGAGTTTGACTGTTGTGAGAAATGCTGAAATAGGTTGAGTTTCAGCCCTTCCTCTGGATGCTGTTTCTTGTGCATGTTTAGGGTGAACACATAGAAATTACACATCTTTAGGGACTTAATTTAGTTACATGCTTGAAAACCAAAAGTGGTTGGGAGCAAGGGACTCAGGCAACCTGGGGGCATTTTTCTTCCCGTTGGCTTACTGACAAGAGTGTGGATGTGCTGAGGACAAGCCACACCATAATCATTACCAGCAATATTGTCCTGTCTCTCAGCCTCTGCAAGGTCTGGATCCTCATTCCTGCAGGGACTAGGACCAGTCTTAGGTTCCCCACTGCTTTAGCTCTTCTGCTATAGAGGAATTCTGGGGGCTACAGTCTGAGAGGGGAAAATAGCAGAAATCCCATGCCCCAAAGGAAAATCTTCAGCAAGACAACAGTGGTCCCCTGCTCCCCAGGAATGTCACTGTTCACCAGCACATGGAATCTTTTCAGTCTAATCCACACTGCTTTCACCCCAGATGCTGACAGCAACCTTTTGATGGCTAGTGGCTTAATAACCTCTACCAACCATCCTTGGAAGGCACAGATTGACTCTGGAGATGAATCAATGCCTGTCAACATCTCTGAAGCTGTGTGTAAACACTCCAGGTCCTCTTAAAAACACGAGGAGCAACCCAGGCATTTGGTTGAGATTTCAGAAACTCCTCTGCAAAGGGAGAAGCCAACACAGAGAGAGGTGCTGTGCTGGAGGCTGCCCACCTCTGCTCTTACTGACAATCTGTGAGGCAATTCCCTGTCAAGGAGGCCACGGGACTTGCCAGGGACCCAACTGGGGCTTAGCTGCTGTAACCACAGAGACAAGTAACCAAAAATTGGGGAAGAGGTAGCTACTGGTCACTGGGTACCCGTGGCTGGGAGAAGTGAGATTTCCTGTGCCCCTCTATGGGTCAACAAAGAGAGCACAACAGATGGCTGTTGGACCGAGTCTTAGGGAAGAAATCCCAAATGGGACTGTGCCTCTGAAAGAGCCCTCTGTGCCTCAGGACAGCGAATGTCAGAGGATGGGTCATAGCTCTGCCCTGCTGTGGCACGTTGGGAAGTGATGAGAGAAGGGTTCCTGTTGTAAAAATGACAAAAGATCAAGTCTTTCATCGATGATGTGAGGGCAGGCCTTCAACGGAGAGGTGACTAAGAATTCCAGCTGCTCTCATGCTTGCAGCAGCCCAGGAAGGGATTTGGTTCCCTTTGGTTCTCCGAGGGGCAGAGCAGGCAGCAGCACCCGCTGGTAGCTGGTGAGCAGGGGGTGACTCAGGTATTTGGAGAGTGACTTTCCTCAACTGCTTTGGAGCCCTGCATTGGAACTCCCAGTCTGGCAAACATCACTTTTGCTGGTGGCGTGTCACTTGCTGTGCTTGGACAGAGAGGAAACAGAAGTACAGTGAGGGCTGCATCCAGTGGCTGCTCAGAGAAAAAACCATGGGCTTTGCCACCAAGATGCCTTTTATATCTGCTTGGCAGAATTTTTCATTTTGTCACACAACATGACCACAGTCTGTCTGTCCCTGGGAAGCCCCACGGCCAGGCAGCACTCCTATGTCTAAAGAGAACCTGTTTTAGCACTTCCAGAAGAAACTTGGGTGAAAAGTTTGATCCTAACAGTGTTTTGGGAGGTGCTGTTAGCACAACTGATAGTGGCAAAGCAAGCGATTCCCTGTCTAATAAAGATATTTTCCCCATCAGTTAATTTCTTGCCAGAGCTCGATGAAATGGGATATATAGAATTGACAGTAATTCCCAAATTTACAGAGTGGAACTGAGGGGTATTTTTCAGCAGTCATTTTTCCCACCACAATCTGATTTTTTTTTGATAAAAAAAAGGAAAAAAAAGAAAGAGGGAATTTCCTCTTTGCTCTCCCTCCCTCTAATTTTAACTGGTTTTCCCGGAATCTTTGTAACTTTGGGGATTAAACTGAGCTCTGCATGTGCATTTTCTGTACATACAATTAACAATTGCTTGTCCTTCCACTCTTTTAGTAAGTAAAAGAAAACAGAACAGGATTAGCTTTGCTATCCTCCATTGAAAATGAGTTCCCCTACTGAGCAGTAAGCACAACCATGGAATATATGGTACTTACTTAATACACTGCAAAAATATTCTTTGTTAGACTTAGGCTCTCTTTCCTAAGTTATTTTGCTTGTTGTTTTTTGGGTTTGGTTGGGGTTATTTTTTGTTACAGCCAGAAGGGACAATCAGCATAATTTCCATACACAAGCTGGACACATCTATTTTTTCCAGTGACTTTAATGAGAGTCAGGTTTGTGTGAGGAATTTAAGGGTGAGTTTTTTGCTGCTCCCTCTCACATCAAAAGAAAAGTTTTCATTGACTTCATTACTGCTGGGTCAGGACGGAGTAAGATATTGGGAAATAACACTCTGAGAAGAGAAGTGGCATCAGCAAGATGCTATGGTATCATTCTCTTATCACAGGTCACTATCAAATTTATATAAATGTGGATCACTAATTGCACTAATGCTTTGCAGAGTGCCTAATGCAGCAGCTATTTAATAAAGCAGAGGAGTAGTAGCAATGAATCCTCCCGGAGTTTTTATGCAAGTTTTATCAAGTCTGGAGAACCCACCGAGTTGGAAAGACTACTGCCCTTCATTAATGCAGCCATGAACAAGGAATAAATCAGCATGTCCTTCAAACTCCCGGGAGCCCTCCAGGCCTACACACAGCGCGAGAGGGGAAGGAAGGCAGGGAAGTCCTAAAGATTAATCCGATAATGAGGGAAATTCCTTAGTCCTGAGCACCACGTCTTTCCCCTCCCCAAGAAGCTGCACAGGCCCTGCAGGCCCCGATGTGCAGGGGAGGTCAGGATGGGCCGGCCAGGGCGGGATGCACGACAAACACGGCTTTATCTGCCCCGCCACACGCACATCCCTGCCACGCCTCGCAGGAAGGGTCTGGGAGAGGACACATCCCCCCCTGGCCCCTCTTCCCCTGCCTCACAAGTCCCCAGGTCACAGCAGCGTGGCCTTGGGAGAAACAGGAAAAACTCTTACCCCAGGTACGAGCCTGGGTCTCAGCAGCAGCCCGACAAATGACAAAGGAGGAAAACGCTTGGTTTTGACCGTGTTTGTTTTTTCTTGTCTGTACAGTTTGCACCTCAAAGCTGCCATTGGAGAGAGGCTTCACTCTGTGTGTGCTTTCCTGTGGGCCTGGCAGGAAAACAGAGACCAAAAGAAAGGAAAATAAAAAAAAAAAACCCCTAACCCTGATGCTGGAAACATCTGGATTTTATATGTGCTTAACATCTCAGGAGAGTTTGTTTTTGTTTGTCCTTCTTGCCAATAAAGTCAATGCTTTTCCCTGAAATATATGGGAACCGGAAATATATATTAAAGAGAAGTATTCCTGGTTACACTCAAGCTTGGGTAATTAATGGCAGTGTGGTTGTGATGAGAAGCAGCGAGATGATAACCTCCATGGGCAATATTGTGCTATCTCTCAGCCTCTGCAGAGTTAGCTGTAATCATTGTGCAACCAGACCATCAAAGGAACGATAAGATCAGATAAGCAAAATACTGCTGTCGCTTTGCATCAATGTTATTTAAGTTATAATTATTACTTTTCCTGTCTTTAGTTAAAATGAGGGTGAAACCCATTTTTTTTTAAATTTACACACACTTACCTATACATATGCATATCTTTGCCCAATTGGACCCCTAAAAAGATGCATGTCCATGTATCATACTGTGTCAGGAAAACCCTGGTTGCATTCTGGTGGCTCAGTCAGGCAGTTTAGCACACAAGCAGCCAAGATCCACCTTCACTCTACAGGAAAAGGAAGCCACCGGCAGAAAAAAGATCAGGGAAAGTCTCTCCAAGAAATATCAAGAGACACCAACATAGGCAACACGAGCAGCTCTCTTCAGTAGATGAGCACTGACCTGGGGTTTGTGGTCATGCTGGCTGAGCTGTCCTCATTCCCCAAGGGAATTATGATTTCTGAGACCCAGAATAACCATAACTTGGCAAAGTGAATGGGACAGAAGACTGGGCTTGCCTCCTCTGCTGTACCTTGAATGGCCATCCCAACCTCCACCTCCAAATAGGCAGACAGGGTCCCAAAATTTACTCACCATGACATGCACTTCCACAGATTTCAAATATATTTAAGTTCTATAAAACCAATTTGGGTGCCTACCTAATCCTTTCTGAGCTAGGTAGGAACCTTTTACTTGCCAAACCAAGGGGTGATCCCCTGCCCAGCAAGGTAACTGAGTGCTTTATCACTGATTTTGGCTGAAAGAAGCTCTCACCCTCACCCTGTAACTTCCTTAGGGTCAAGTTTGCTTCCTATATTTCCAGCACTTCTGTTTCTGGTCCTGAGTGGAACAGACTTTCTTGTGGGTATGTTTGTACTTCCCAGTCATTTGCATGTAATTTTATGCAAACATTTTTATCACAGATCAGTTCACACAACCACAAGCTGTGTTTTTATTTTCTCTGTCAGCTGAAAGCTTCATCTACATTGGGTTTTTTTTCTCTCCTTGCTCCAGCATGACTACATCAAAGTAATTGCATAGGTGTAAACCTGTAATGGTCTAGATGTTCTGCATTTGTGCAGCAAAATGTTCTTTTTTCCATGTACCTTATGTTGGTCTGAGCCCAGGTATCTCACATTTTGCCAGCCAGCACTTTTGGAGGCTCAGTGAAACATATACATTAAGGTCATTGCAGCAACCCCAAACTTGGGCAGGCAAGCAGATGTTTGAGAAAAGTTCTTGCCATGAGACAGAAGTAAATTCCCTACAAAATATGCAATACTTTTAATAAAATAATTTAATTGGTGAATTGTGCAAAAAATATTAAACTAGATCATGTTGGTGGATCACTTCTTTAAAAGACTTGCATCAAAAGATAAAAAAAAAATGCCATGAAATCCTTCATTTCTCAGTCAAAGCTACACACCCACTTAAAATGCCTGTGTAAGTTCTCCAAACAGCTGGGAGGATGAGGCAGCACTGGTGGGAGCAGAGGCTGAAGGAGCAGGAGCAAAAGCACACAGGGAGCCAGCATGGGGAGGGAGAGGCCAGGCTTGTGCAGAATGTGACTGAAACCCTCTCTTTGCCTCTCCAGAGAGCAGGAACCCCATGATTACACAGGTGACAGGCAATAGTGAGCCAGAGCACAGAGCTCAGAGCAGATCAGAGTGATGAAAACCATCAGCAAGCTTCAATTTAAAGTTGCTGGGTTGGAGCTGGCACCCCCACAAGAATAACGCTTATTATGTAGGATCCATTACATCTCGTTCTCCTGGCTGATTAAATGATAACCCTTATCTTACAGAACATTGGAAGTTGTTGCTACATCACGTCGTGGATTTATCAATAACTAGCTCCCTGTTGGGGAAATAAGCATTTCATTGCTGTATATGCAAGACGCTCATTGCTCAATTTAAAACATGCCTGATCTGAAGTTAATACTCAGATTTTTTCACTCTCTCCTTTGGTGACTCTTACCAGTCTCAGTTGCAAGGAAATAGAAATTCACTCTGTGAAGATGACAGAATCTGGAGCAATACGAGAAAAAGCCTCCTTGGATGAGCCTTCAAATGCCAGGTTTCAGCCCATTGAATTTTTTTTTTTCTCAGCAAAATTTTAAATCCTGGAAAACAGATATTTCTGGTGGATCTGCTGAGGCAGCTTGCAGTGAACTGTAAAAGCACAGGCTGCACCATGATGCCATGAGGGGCCGGGAACTGCTCGTGGAAAAGCTCCATGTTTTCACACACAAAACGAAGTGTAAGGTCTTTGTTAGTACAGCCCTGAGTATTTCACATTATGGCTCCAGGAAGAGCAGCACATTTAACACAGTGCTGTGATCATGGACAATGCAGCTACACTCACCCAGTGGTGGATGGCCATAGGAAAAGGGATCATGATTAACTCCATCAGTGCTGAATGATACACCTACCCTGTGCCCCAGCTAATGCTTCTTTCTTCATAAGATCAAAAAAAAAAGAAATCAAACTGGAACCTCATGGCACGTCAGGAGCTTGGTTTTTTATAGTTATTAATGTAATTTTTGTTTTGTTGAAAAAGGATCAGAGCCAAGGCATGAGCAGGTGCTGCAGGATCTGAGCTGCACTGTCAGCCTCTTTAACGTGACCTTGAACTCCCAGCCACAAGTCCAGACCAGAATACACTGGAGTGTGCTCCACAAAGGAATATTCATAGAAGGCTCAGATCAGTCCTAAGATCGGATTCACCATCATTCCTTTAACTCACATTTCTGCAAGTAAAACCACACCAGAGAAAGAAAACTGCTCCACCTTGGTAAAACTAATTTCTTTTTAGTCCTCCTTTTTTTCTTTTTCCTACCACGATTTCAGTGGGGGAAAGTTTCCTGAGTTGTTGGAACAAAACTGGGAAGCTCTTTGATCCAGGAGCAAATGGGTTAAAACAGCCTCAGAGTTTAAAGCTCTGTTTTGCTCATCCTTAATGGAAACTCAGGGACTGAATTTAGAATTGTGTTTGTGGAGAACAAGGGAAAAAGCGTCAGAGAGGAGGCTGGCAAAGAGGGATGGTATGCACGGGAATTAAATGTGGTTGGTGTCACTGCGCAGGGCGAGTCTGAACTATGTATGTGCGTGTAAGAATTTGTAGTAGTCTGTGTGCTGGCAAAAGAGCTGGCAACCTGCCCTCAAACATTTAATAGGCTCCTCCTGAGTTTTTGAATCCCTCCTCAGTGCTCTGTGACAGAGGAGAACTTGATCCCCATTTTAAAGCATCCCTGAGTGAGGGGTATATGGGCTATATATGAGGTGGTATTCAGACAAAAAAAAATAAAGTCAGTTTGGACCTTAATAGAACTGGGGACTATGTGTAGTATTCAGAACCAGCTCTTCCCACATCAGAATTTGGGGATGCATGGAGATTGGTCACATGCCTACTTCAGAGCCAGGATCCAATTTCAGATTCCTTCTCAGTCCCCAGAACCCATCACTGTTTGAAGCCTGCATGCCATGATTTGAACTTACAATGATTTTGCTGCATAGAGGAATCAAATGAACTTGTGTGCAAGTTCCTCTGAAATCTGCTCTCTCAATCTCTAACACGCAAGAGAGTTTGAGATTCTTTCCTAAGAAATAAGTGAACCTGGATGGTTTTCTTGCAGTAACTAAAGGACTAGTCCAGCTCTTGCCTTGGCTAATTTAGTTACTAATTTCAGAGATTAAAGATTCAACAGAAGAGCAACTGCAGCAGCCTGATCCATTTGCTCTCTGTCTTGACCTTGGCACTGCTGAGGTGAAGACTGATGCTTGCCCAAGCTGCAAAGCTGAAAGCAAGGCAAGATCTGAGGAAGAGGGCACCTGTGGGCAGACCAAGCTACCCATACTGGATGCCCTGAGGTCTCCTTCATGCCACAGGGCTCCAGAGCAGTCTTCATCTTCCCGTGGGTTTGCACGAGTGAACTTTGTGTCTGACGGGGAGAAAGGGCTCTGACCTGCTCTGAACAGAGAGCACTCAAAACCTAAAGACAACTTGGGTAAGAGGAAGAGGGGATATCTCAAAATAGCACTTCTCGTGTCATAGGACTGGTGGAAAGTCCCTGATTGACTGCACCAGGGGTTTGTGATACCAGGACAGCTTTGCACAAGTCTCTAGTGAAATCCATTGGACTTCTGCAGAATGTCTTTCAGGGGAACCAACCCAGTCACCAAATAGAAAAACAGCTGTGCTGAGAACTCTGCATCTGCCTCTGATGGCCTCATATGGCACTCACAGAAAAGCATTCATCCTCCTATTTACTGCAACTGACTAAAAGAACCTTTATGTGAAAGCCTGGAATAGCTTCAAAAGCCTCTATCTTAGGAAAACAACATGCATTTAATAGCCTTCCAGGAAAGTATCACATATAAACTGAACAAAACCATTTAGCCAAGGAGCACTTAATTGCAGTCAGCAGAGCAGCACCCAAACTCTGTGGAGCTCCTGCATGAAGGGGATCTTCCTTGGACAGAGACAGTAAATCCCAGAGGACTGTGTAAATTCATAAGGTTCCCTCCAAAATGTAGATGCAGCTGAGGGCTCCTGTATTTTTCAGCTCTTCATCACTCCTACTCAGTTTTCCCTGCACCCAGGAGAGCTGCTCTGATGAGCGTGCAGGCGCAGTGTGGGCCCCAGAGGTGATATTAACTGACTGAGACAGTCACAGAATACAGCAATCAAGGTGTTCCCCTCTACTAATTAAGGTCCTGAGCGGTGTCACCTATGCTTTAATCCTTCCCTTACCCACAAGATCTTCCCAGAAGGCCACAGCAGAAAAACAGCTGCCTTCCAGCAAGCTTCAAACTTTCTATCCACCTTCACTGGAGCAGATCAAAGCAGCTGCCACCTCCTTAAAGTGGAACATTTGAGTGGTTAAAGTATGGGCCAAAGAGGGTAAATTAGTATTATTTTTAGACAAAGTTTGCTACCACAGAGCAGAAAACTGCCCGTGCAGCAGCATATGGCTTCATATAGAAATATTGGTGCTCTGTGGTGCAAAAGGCCAGAAAAGCAGTAAGAAGTGCTGTACCTGCCCTGCATGTGCAGGAGGCAATGCTTGGCTGGGATGTGGGAAAGGTTGGAGGGAGCTGCCCTCCCAGACAAATGGCAGGGCCTGTCCTCAGCGACCAGTGCACCAAAGAGGCACAGCAATCCCCCCTGGTGCTGGGGACAAAGTGCTGCTTGGTACAGCAACTGAGGCAGCTCGGCATGGCTCGAGGGACTGACCCAGAGCAGCACCCCAGGAAAGGGCTCAGGGGTGGGAAGGGCCATCAGCCTCTGTCACAGACACCTGTGTTAGGGCCTGAGTCACCTGGGCTGGCACCAGTCTCACTTCTGGAGCTGGGAGGACTCCTGAGTCACTGCCTCGCTCCTCCCCCTGCTCCATCGCTGGGGCTGGCACCAGCCAAACTGTCCCTCTGATGGTTGCCATCAATATCCCCTTGGGGCACAGGGGGACTGGGCAGCCCAGGGGAGCAACTGAGGTTTCTCTGCTGTTTGCAGCTCTGGCTGGTGTGAGGCGAGGATGAGAAACCCCAGATTTAGATCTCTGTAGACATTTCTGGTGTTGATTAGTTTTGGTGATACTCGGTGTTAATATTTGTGTCCCCTGAGTTCTTTGCCTTTCAGAACAGGACGCCTACTCGTTAATTAGTTCAGGCTTTTACCCGAAGGGTTATTTTGGGGATAGGCAGAACATTACAAAGTGCTCAGTCTGTGCTCTAACCAAGTACTTTGCTGTGAATGTGGAGTTGACATCACGTCATTTAGTTCATTTATTTAAGTGTTGATTTGTGGCTGATGCACCCACGGGTAATGCTGACAGCAGCTCCAGTTTCTTCATTAAAATACAGTGAAATAAACACAGCCCTCACACCTCGTCTTTCCTTAGCTGTAACCTGCTCACACAAGAAATAGTCATCACGTCGCTGATGACAGCTGAGGCCACTCAGCAGCAGGATCACTCTTGTCCCTGGTGTTTCTGGATGGCACCTGAGACAAGAGAATACCTGGGAGCCCGCCCAGCCGACAGATGCTGTCGGTATCTCTGCAGACACGGGAAATCTCCGGCTTAATTTAGGGCACGAATGAGATCGTTGGTATGGGCACCAAGCCTCCCGGGAGAGATCTGTGCTGAAAGGATGCCTTGGCCCCGGGAAGGCTGAGGTCCTGGTTCCTGGCCCTGCTGTTCTCTGTTGTGGCTCCAGCAAGCTTGATCACCACCCCATGGTCTCAGCTTTCCCTCCACTCCTTTGCTCAGAGTTTTATTTCTTGCAGATGTCATTTTGCCCTGTGTGACCACCTCTGGCCATGGTAAGTAGAAGATGCCATGAAATCCCCTTCATGTCCTCCAGTAAGGAACACAGAAACCATATTGTTCCCAATGGCAATGAGAAAACTGTTAACTCCTGAAGATGTCATTTCAGAGAGGGGAAACTGAGGCCGTGACAAGTATTTGCGAAATATCTGTGGTAGGATAGAGAATGATCCAGAGTGTCATTCTGGGTCAGACACTGACACTGGGAAAGCTAAAAGCTGGTGAAAGCAGTTCACTTCCACCAGCTTCTGGGACAGTGGGGCAGTGGGGTGAAGGTTTTGGTGGGAGGCTGGGTGTTTTCCTGGGCGGTGGCACCTCCTCTAACTTGTGCAGAACTAACACAGCTGTAGATATCTGTGCAGGACCTTCACAGGATGAGTTTGGAGGGCATAAATGAAGTTGGCACGGATTTATGAGACGCCAGCAGGGGACTGGACAGGCTGACTGCAGGAGTGTGAGGTGCAGTCTTTTCTGTACAGAGAGCTGCAGCTTGTCTCGCTGCTGGATCAACATTATTTTCACTTTTCTTCCTTATGGGCGCTGTGCTGCCACACTGCTGCTCCTGGCTTAGGAGAGAATTAAGTCCCAGTAGTACCAGGGGAGTATAGCACAGCTTGTGATACATACTGGGTTCCTTCCAACATGCTACACAGCAGATCCTCACTCTGGTAACAGCAGTAACTGTGTTTAACACCATGACTTTGTGAACATCACCCTGATTCATGCTGTTCTCTCTCACTGATTGCTGCTACAATTCACACTGGAACCCTGAATCGAGGAATTGCCCCTAAATGCTTGTGGGATGGCTGCTTCTATGTACATCAGAGTTATCTGGTTTGGGTTGCTCTCACTATCAAGATCATAGATAAAATGCACGAGAAGTCTAATCATACCTACCAGTTCCTATCCTCCCTTGGAATCTCGGCATCTCTACATGGAGATACCCACCTCCAGCTGGAACTGATTCCTCAATCAGAAGGAACATTGGGTCCCCATAAACCTGGGACAATTTAAAAGTTCTTTCCCATCACAACAGCTTTGACCTGGACTGCCTTCCTTAAACTGCCTCCAGAGTATTCTGTTTCATAACCAAATTGTTCATTATTGTTGCTCTTTCCAAACTACCTTTGATGGGACTCCTCTTCGACTTGTGCCTTGTTTAGAAGCAGTTTTGATGTCTCTTTTTGGCCTTTCTGTGCCTGAATGACCTCTGTATGGGAAAGTTGGTGACAGCAGGGCTGCACCTCTTGTGATAAAACTCTCCATACTCATTCTGAGTTTATAAGTGCACAGTAACATCACGCTACTTTAATTATATGTTTTCCTGCACCTTCTCTTTCATCTTTCTGTAACTTTGTCAAGGTTGTAAACACACCTAGGCCTTAAGGCTCCTTCAGCAAGGATTGCTTTCAAATCCTTCTGCTCTTTTTCCTTCTCTGGATCTCCATGTTCTGTACTTCCCCAAATTGCAGGGCTGCAGTAAATGCCTGGGAATAATGCATGTGTATAAAGCACAGACTATAAAAGCAGAATGGTGTGATGGCATTAGCAAGCACCTCTGATGAAAGATGAACACAGAGGCTGCAAGAGCCTTTCTCACATGTAGTTCTTGAGTGCTGGCAGACTTTCCATTTCTGTGATGCTGTGGACTGTTAAAACCTCACTGAAATACCAGCTTGTTTCACAACAGGTTCACATTTTTCACAGACCCATTTTTTGTGTGTTTGGCTGACAACTCCTGTGAAGGTTTTCTGTCCTATACTGGATTTCTTTTGAATTTGTTGTTTTAATTTGCCTTGTATTTTTCTTTTTTTGCTAAATGAATGTAGAATTGATTTGCTGGGAAGACATGGGATTTTTCTGCAATATAACTATTATCCTTTAAGAAATCCAGGCTTCTCAAAGATGCTGCTCCTTTAAACAAGACAAAAAGAAATCAACCATTGCCTGGATAATGCCGTTCTCATCAACATGCAAGGAGCTTGCTTGTCTGTCACATCGCCCACATCTTCTCAATCACTCCCTTTCATTTATCCTATTTTGCCCCTATTTTAACTCATGCTGTGGCTGATATTCAATGACAGACAGAAGAAATCCAGCTGAGCATCATCCCTCCTTTGCTTCCCCACAGGAGATGCAGTGTAGGACCTTACCTGGCAGAGATCAGTACTCAGGTGCCTGATGGAACCCGAGTGGGGAGAGACTTTTTACAGCTAGAGGAAACACTGCCAACCCAGAAGGCTCTGGGTGATGAGATCTGTTGTAGACAGCTGTTCTTCTGACTTGTTCCCCCTTTTCCATGTGTGAAGAGACAGTAGGTGTTTTGCAAGCAGTTGCAGTTTGGAAGACATGATCACAAACCCTGACTAATGCTTGTGGCTGGTGGGTCCGTGGCAACAAGTCAAAGCAAGTGCTAATTACTATGGCTATTGCTGCTAATTTATTATTTAATTTCGCTGTATTAGTGTGGCATTGCAGGGCCCTAACCTGGAGCCATGGCCCCACGGGTAGGAGACTATCCAAACACAGAACAAAGCAACGGTCCCTGCTGCCAGCCACCTGCAGCCTAAATACCCTGGTGTGGTGAGTCCTGACCTGTAACTTAGAGGTGCTTGAGCCTCCTGACTGCAGGGATCCCAGAGCTCATACTGGTCTGTGTCAGAGTGCTCTGTGGTTGAGCAATGGTGTTACTGACCCAATTGCCCAACCAGGAGGAGGTACCAGCCTGGGCACTTGCACATGCAGGTGGGGAGATCTGTGGGAAAACAGTGGGGCTCAGAGATAAATGAGCAGAATACATATTTCTGGTCTTCAGAACCTGAGTCTCAAATCTGAGCCTGGAGCAGTTTGCTCCCGTTTGGAAAACACAGGCCCTTTCACACGGCTGATTCATGGCAGTCTCCTCCTCAAGCTGTCTGGCACATGTCTACAAGCTGATGCATTGATACACAGCAGCTCAGGATGGAGTTATCCCTCCCTGGCATGTGTGTTTCTGAACGGCAGCCAAACGGAGCAGCCAGCTCCCAGGCTGCTCTCTGATTGATCCAGTTCATGAAGACCTGCCCAGCGATTTCCATGCATATCCTGGGAAGATTAACACACCATCCTGTCAGGCAGTGTCCCACAGCACTGCAGGAGAAAGCCTTCAGTTAACCCTGTGTGCTGCCAGCAGCTGGAACCGGCCGCTTTAATGAATCTGCTGGGTTTTCTGTTATAAATGATCCAGCTGCAGTCTGCTAATTGTGGTTCTTGGGTATTTCTTCAAGACATAAAATAATGCTGAGATCCCATGGGTCTTTCTTTTATTTATGTCAGCTTAAGGTACTCTGAGCTTCCCATTCTAGTGAGAACCTTGCAACTGTCAGTGACAATAATAATAAAAATACTTAGTGTTACCATTTTTGCCTCTCCCTTAATTCAACAGCAATAGAATTACCTAGAATAATTTCTAATATATGAAACAATATAGGCCAAGATTCTGGAGGGCCTGGATGGGAACTTGGCTGTTGTTTTTCAAAGGAAAACAGATTCCACTCCTTCTGTACAAGAAGACTCACGCCTATTACCAACAGTTTAGAGTTTGCTGTTGAAACAAACTTAATCTCTCTTTAATTCTATGTTTTATCTTGGATTAGGCTGTCCTTGCTGGGAATTCAGAGTCCCAGGGTGGGAGGAGGCAGTGACCGATAGGAGGCAGGGATCAGGCTCTGTTCAGACTTGCAGGAGCTGGGGTAGTCCAGCCTCACAGCTGGCTCCGGGACTCCATCCCCAGGGGTTGCTTCCCTGCTTTGGCCACTGCTGTGTCAAAGGCAGTGGGAGCTGAGTCCATGGGGATAACAAGAAGAGAAAGAGGGCAGGGGAAATCAGTGTAAGTGTGGTCCAAAGCAGCCCCTGCCTCAGAACAGCCTGACAGCTTGGAAAACCAACCTGTTCTTGGCATCTTCCAGAATTAGTGTGGATAATGTGACACTGGGCACTTGGCTGGGTTATCTGAGGTCAGCAGAGTCCGACCTCTGGAAGGGAGGAAGAGGGAAAGCAAGCACAAGACCATGCCAGGCAGTGCACTGTCACAGCTTGTTCCTCAAGCCCCAGAAAACTCCACACCCATTTTATTCTTCACTGTTTCCTCATCAGCCTTGCGTGAGATGCTCCTGGGCAATGGATTTAGGAAAACCGTGTCACTTACCTCTTATGGGGAAGCAGCAGCCATCTCCATGGGAACGGGGCTCCCCCAGCCCAGCTCCACCCAGCAGGTGAGGATGGATGACCTGCCAGCTCATGGCACAGGAGCACACTGGATGGAGGAGGATGGACAGACGGGTGGAAGGCACACCTGTGGGGAGGTTGCTGCTGCTGGCTCCTGGTTTCTCTCTGCCTGACTTACAAGACAACATCTGGCACATGCATAAAGAGAACGTGATGGCTGATCACTGCAAGGGCATTTATCTTCATGAATGAGGAGGAGAAGGTTGCAGTGGTGGAGCCCCAAGGAGCTGGCCTGTCTCTCCTCACCAGTGAAGATTAATGTGTTGTGGGATGTTGGCTAACACGTACCGTGCACGCACAGTGTACCTTTCCCTCCACCCCCTTCTCCTTTCCCCAGCTCTCTGCTCATGGACTAATGGACTCATACAGCTTTGAATGATGACAGGCTACATGGAACACACTCCCCCTCCCCACAAAATGCAGGTGAAATCTGTAGCAAAAAAAAGTGCTTAAAATGGTTAAGAACTGCAGGGAAGAACAGCCTATGGAATTTCACATCTTTATCTCTCTAGTATAAACTGGACTTAGGGCATCTTCTCTTTTCAAATATATGGCCCATAAATCAAATTCTTGCATTCTTTTTTTATGTCATCCAATTAAAAGGCAGTACCGTGGCTCACATTTGTATTTAAAAGAGTAGACTGCTTTGTTTTAGTAATGCAAGAGGATACTTTTCACCCCAAACCAAAGATTTTTGAAGATGGGTGGGTACATCAAGGCCAACAAGAAACTGCATTAGATATTGGTCTTGCACATATCTTGGCATTGTTGCAATAATCATTCAGGTGCAGGTTTACTGCAATATCACTGCGTGCAAAGGACAGAAATTAGCCAGGGGGAAAAATTATAAGAAAAGACAATGAAATAGTACATCTAAGCAGGAGCTGCCTAATTTGTACCTGTTGTACATTTTGCCTCAAAACCACGGGTTCGGATTGTGTAGAGGCTGATCTGTGCAAAGCATCTCCACTTGAAAGCATGCATTTTACAGGTTAAATTAATGCTCTTTGTAGTCAGTGCAGCTCCAAGCCTTTGGACAGCTGTGGTTTCTGGGTTCACAAAAAACTGAGGAGCGCGTCGCTCTCCAGCCCTGATCCTGGCCACTGTGGGCAATGGCAGGGCTCCCTCCTGCACTGGTGGTGAGACATCTGCCTGGTCCACACAGGTCTGGAAAGGAGAAATTAAAATAGCTATGGACATACGGGAACAAGGGAAAAAGCCTTGATGGGGGGATGAATACCATAAACATGACAGCAGGCACGAGATGGGAAATTAGAGGGATTAGAAGGACAGGAGTTTGTGGCTGAACTGGGAAGAGAAGTACTTGCATTTTAAAGTGTCTTGAGGCAGAGGGAGCTGACAAGGACAGGCAGAAGTATTTGTAAGCATTAAGGCAAAGATGACCAGCCTTCCTCCAGAGGGAAAGACATTCCTACAGGAGCACATCCTGTCCTGCTGCAATCTCCTACCACAAAAGCACCAGATTTACAAACCCTCCCGAGCATTTACAGGAGACAAGTATTCTGGAAAAGGGCTACTCCTCATCAAATCCATTTTCTCAGCTAGTCTATCACTTACAAAGTCTCATGTAGGAAACTGGTAATCTACATAAAAGTGAAAGGAATGTCATGCAGAATAGCTTAAAATATGGATCCCCCATCACAGAGCCTGTCATGTCTTCCTAGTGTATTTCCATCACTGCAGACAACATAATGCCACTGCACCAGTCATGTTTCAACCAACACCTCAAGTCAGGTAGACACATAACAGGTTAATTAGGGGCTTTGGCAAATTGAGTCCACGGGCTGTAATTACCAGCACTCAAGACCTACAATTTCTGTTTTAATTAAAATAAACAGTGTGGAGAGGCTGACATCACAGCAGAGTAACCAGCGTGTAAGTCACAGTTAATTATATTAAGCTGTGGCCTCCATCATAAAAAATACTCGGTTTGGATCTGGATTTATAGAGACTGACTTTACCATTCCAGCAAAGTTTAATTGCTGTGCAGAGGCCACTGACTGGTCTGGACAAGTCAAAGCTGGGGTGATGGGATATACCGTGTGTGGAAGAGCTCCTTCTCCTCTTGGGGTGGAAGCATGCAGTGCCAGCCCTTGACTCCTTCCTTCATTGTCTCCTGCCAGCCTCTCACACCCTGACAGGTCCCAGTTGTGCCTCATCCACACTCAGGCTGCCTCTGTCACATCAAAAAGGATGGAGACCTGCTGCCTTTCCCAAAGAGCATGACCAGGGAAATTGAGCCTGGGGAAAAAAGCTGGAAAACGAGCTTTTGGGGAGAGTCTGGGAGATGGGAGGTGCAGGGCTTTGATGTGCTTTGGGCACCTCTAAAATCACAGAATCCTCCAGTGATGAAGAGCCGAGCTCTGGGTGCCTGAGCACACCCAGGGCACGGGTGGCACATTCATCCTCTGCATCCAAAACCGGCTCCTGCTCTGTCACAGCTCTTCCTTTCTCTCCTCCCGCACTCCCAGGTGATTCCCTCGGCGATGTTGCAGCGTAACCACGACCCACTCTCCAGCCTCTCATCTGCCACCTCTCCCGCTTCTCCTCCTCCACCCAAGCTTCCCTCCCAACCCTGCCTTTTGTCTCCTTCACCCACTTTCAACCCCGCGCCTCCTTTGATGCCGCCCGACGTGCGAGGTGCAGCCAGGCCCGCCCTGCCCAGCCGGGAACACGCCTGTTTTGCAAACCAGTCCAGGTGTTTGGGACACACAGGCTGCTGTGGGGTGGCTTTTGCTGCGTTACACAACCCCGCCGCCTGGCAGCCCGCAGCGGCCGCCGAGGAGCAGACGTCTCGGCTTGCCAGGACTCCCAGCAGGGCCCTGCAATACCTGGGCAGGTAATTAGACACTCAGCAGGGTAGAGGTGACAGATCTCAGGTTTGTACTTTTCCAGTCTGGTTAGGAAGAGCTGCCAGGTGTCCCCACAAGCTTTCAGTCGAGCCACAGATGATGAAGCCCTTGACAGGCTCCTTGCAGGTCCTGGGGGGACTCACCTGAGCTCCTTGGTGCTGCTTGGAACTGCCAAGGATCAGCAACAAAATACTGGAAAAGTTGTCAGAGCATTTCCTGGGGGATGTGATGGTAACTCCAGCAGAAAGTGCAGGGCCATGCCATGTGTCCCAGCAGTGCCACTGGGGATACAGTGAGACTCCCTGCAAGTGACAGATCCAGCTTCTGCAGTGCAGCCTGGGGAGGGAAATGCTCTCAATTCCCATATGTCCCTATCAATGCACTTTAGGAGCAGCCTACCAGTGGAATCCCTGGAAAACAACATTTCAGTGGAGCTTTGATGATATGATCTTCCAGGGGAGGGAGAAAAGGAGCATAGGGCAGGGAATGCTGCTGTTTTCTGTTCTGAAAGGTGTGGACCTGGTTAATCATCCCAGGATGTTGGATGGACAGCTCAGACGCAGGACAGACAGCATTTTTCTTTTTCTTTTTCTTTTCTTTTTCTTTTTCTTTTTCTTTTTCTTTTTCTTTTTCTTTTTCTTTTTCTTTTTTTTCTCTTTCTTTTTCTTTTTCTCTTTCTCTTTCTTTTTCTTTTTCTCTTTTTTCTTTTTCTTTTTCTTTTTCTTTTTCTGAACAAGAAAACATTTTTTAAATTGTTCTTTATTTCAGTCTGTTTAACATGTAAAAGCTATGTAAATTGCCTTTTTTTTTAAGGTTTTGCATTAACTTAACCCTTATTTTTCCCCTGAAAACAAATAATATGTTCGGGCAATATAAGTGGAAACAGTTGCTCTTTATTCCTTCGGTCACTTCAGGATTTGTTTCTGACTTCCACTAACAGTGGTTGATCCTTATGTAGTTAAGTATGCTTTCCCTGCTACCTCTCCATATGAAATTCTGACTCTCTGTGATGTTTTGATTAGCATATGATTAACCAGTAATTTTTTCAATGCCATAGGCCTCATACTGAAATTCTTTTCAACACACCTTTCACTGTCCTGCCACTATTTCCTAACAGTTGCTGCAACCTGCAGCCCAATTATTTTCATTTCCATGACATTTTGAGTCCAACCTAATAGAAGCAGCATGGTGAGCTTTAAATTCAGCAGTTAATATTTAAAATAAAACTCAATAAACACTGCTGTCCAGCTGGCCATGGGTATTGCTGTTGGCTTGTAGCACATCTGCAAAGCCCCACAGAAATTTGGTGTTTGGTTGGTTGGTTGGGGTGTTTAAATGCAGGATTGCTCGCTGCTTTTGGCCACCAGTGAGACACCCCATGCAAGCTCAGACACTGGTGTTTGGTGTAGACCTGTGTGTTGCCCAAGCAAGGAGATTGCCCTGTGCTCCCTGCCGTGGGTTACTAATGCTTCTGGCTTCTGCAGGTGAAAGCAAAGTGACAAAGCAAAGTCACCGGTGCCCAGCCCCGGGCAGGGTGAGCTGTGGCACTGCAGGGACTGGCAGAGCTGGCCTGGTGTGGGCACTGCCTGATCAGAGTCACCTGGGAAGCCCAGGGTGCTCCTTCCCCTCGGGTGAAGAGGAGGAGGAGGAGGAGGAGGCAGGGTGGTGACTCCGGGGAGCAGCAGAGCCTTCGGGGCTCTCTGTTCACCCTGGCTGTGCCCATGGGCTCTGCCAGCCCCTCGCTGCCTTCAAAGCATCCACAAGCAGAAGTGGTGACCTCCCTGCAGCAACTGAATTCTTCCTCAGCTCCCCGCTCCTCCAGAGCCATGCACACCAATTTTGGGACACGTCTGAGCCCTCCTGCTCCCCCCCCATGGCTCCTTAGCCACCACTACTGAGTGGCAGTGACAGGGGCACGGGGTGACTGCCCCAGGCAGTGGCAATGCACTGGCCCAGGGCAGGGTCACTTTCTCTCCTGGAAACCAGCAGCTAGGACAGAGGCTTCCAACAGCCAGGACATCCAAATTACTATTGTTTGTGCTGCCAGGATACCACAGCATTACTCAGGGTTTTATCCCACTGAAGGGATGGGCCATTCCACAGCACTTGGGCTTTCACTGGCTCTGAGGATGTGTGGTTCTAAATTCTTTCACCTAATTGTAACGAGCCATTTGGGTTCTTTCCTCCTCTTTTTAGAACTGTTGCCAGGCAGTTTGTCCTGAAAACGCTAGTTATGGTGTTGTGTTTTGGTTTGTTTTTTTTATTTTCCTCCTCTTATCAAAGCAGGATGCCAAGAGACAAATTTATTGTCCTGTGTAACATCCTCTTTCATATCCTCCCTTGCACACTCCAGGAAAAGCAAAGTGCCTGCACACCAGGCCCTTGACAGGTCAGGTCAGGGAGCAGGAGCAGGTCCAGTCTGTGCTCATGAGAGGCTTTTCCAAACCCCATTGGAGGGATGGGATGAGCTTTCCCTCACTTCATCCACCTTGGGAAAGGGGCCAACATCCTTCTTGAGGCCTCTGTCCCTACAGAAACCACACACCTTTCATTTGTTGTCCATGGCTGATGATGTGAGGAGCCTGAGGGACTCTGAGCAGCCTGTCTGAGATTTTAATGGGGAGGCCAGCACTTGGAGGGAGAGGGCTGAGGCTGGAGGCAGGAGGAGAAGAAGGGAAGAGAAGCACAGAAGCAACACAGTCCAACCACGTCCTGCTGCTGGGATAGGGGCTGAAAATCCTTTTCATGGTGCTGGAATTTTTGTGTCCCTGAATCATAGTCTATTTAAATTCAGGTAATAATCTATTTAAATTCAGGTATATCTAAGTACTCATCACTGAGTGAAGACTCACCAAGAGCATTCTCTTGTGTCTTCCTGCAGTGAAAGGTGTGTGATGGGACCACAGGTGCTGGTACTGACCAAAGCAGCTACAGAGCCCATTGTTTTCTGTTTGTGTTTACCACATCCTTGGTCTCAAGGGGCTTTCTTAAGCCTGATCAGAGCTGCATATTTTGAGGAAAAATGAAGTTTTTACATCTACTGCAACTTTTTTAAAAACTCCCTCTCCTGCTGTTTTTCCTTCTGATAATTTTGCTCTGGAGGCACCCTCAGGCCTTGAGCTTGTAGGAGAGAAAGCAGATCCCAGTAGTTGGAGGGCTGAAGCCTCCCTTCCCTCAAATGCTGCCATAAACGTTTCCAACAGAGGAATTTAACAAGGAGGCACCTGCATTTCTAGAGTCCTTCACTGCAGAGAAATATCACCTCTGCCCTGCAATCTTGCTTTTGAAGTGACCTGGCTGTGGGTATGATAATGACTGAGCTTCTCCAACGTCATTAAAGCCAGGGGAGCACCTCCCATGGCTTTTGGGGACACAGGCTTTGGGCTGCCTGTGTGTTGAGGCTGGAGAAGCCCACTTGGAAATGTCCAAACAAAAGGAAAAAAATTAGAAGAGATACACTCTCTAAAAAACAGGGGGGGCATCTCTGTGGGCAGGGAAGGCTGCAGGCCATGGGTGCTCAGACACAGCCAGGATGTGCCCCATGCAGCTGCCCTGGGGTGTTCCCAGTGCTGGCAGGGTTTTGGGGGACTGTCCTGGCTTTTTCTCTGCTGTCTCAGAGGGTGCCCTGTGTGGCACTGCTCCCACAGTCTTTATGTCATCATCTGGATTGTCTTTGGAATTAAAAAGAGCTTCAAACTGGAGTGGTTGGGCCATGATGGGTCAGCTGGTGGGAAAGGAAAAGCCCCCGTTCTCCACCCACTGGATATTTTGGAGACCTTGTGCAGACCAACAGCCAAAATGTGTGAGTGAGGAGCTTTATCTTGGCAGCACCTGGGTGAAGCCAGCTGGGAAAAAACAACTACTTTTTCATAGGACTTTCTTCTGTCCCAGTACCAACGTGTTTCAGCACACTCTGCGGAACTCACTGCAATGAGTGATGTGGGTGCTGCTGAGAGACCTCCTAATAAACTGTATTTTCCACATTTACCCCAATTAAGAGAACAGGAGCCAAAGTAGCTTGAAGATTTCAGTTCAGTGAGGTGTTTGGGGTGGTGGCAAAGGAGGGTTTGAGAGAAATCTGACTTTTCTGTGACATAAAGAGGATGTGAAATGAATGAGATTAATATCCGCACATTTTTTATTGTTATTGATTTCTGCAGCTGGTAAAAGTTTTGATTTCAAATGAAACTTTTCTTTTAACCATTTGTATTCTTCTAGTGCTGTTCAGCCCCAATTCCAGCCCATGCCAGCAGCAGTGGGGAGGATGACAGGTCAGGTGTCACATCATGCTGAAGATTTTACCCTCCTTTCTAGTAAATCCCTTCACTTTTGCTCTGCTGGGCAGGGGCAGGACATGACCTGCTAAAGCCACCCTGAAGTGAAAAATTACTCTAATTCCTAAATTAGCAAAATCCTGGATATTCACACAATTGCAACATCAGGACTCCTGGAAAGCCTCAGGGAAGGGGAACGAGGGACTCCAGGGCTGTGTGAGCCCCAGGCAGGCTGCCAGCCCTGCTGCTTCCCTCTCCAAGCCCACCGGGGTGTCAGTGTGCATCCCCTGTGCTGAAAGGGTTAATGCTGCCTTTCCCCTGTGCAAGCAGCTTCTGCTGAAGGGACCATCGTGTGCCACCTCGGGTTTTGTGGCTGGTCCTTCCAGCTCTTCCCCCCCACATTCAGGAAAGAGGAGCTGAAGGAAACACCTTTGGCTGCAGTGAATAGGTAGAGGCTTGTGCTTTCCTCTGCTGCCCTTCCCAGCCCCGTGACCTGGGGATTTCTGATACTTCCTGAGCAGCTGCTGGATGCTACACCTTGAGGAGCTCCAGCTCTGACTCCTCCACAGCCTTTCCCCTTCAGCAGAATTCACACAAAAGCAGGGGATAAAAAAAACCCCAACAAACAAACCAAACAGCTATAAAAATCAGCCTGGTGCTCACTTGGATGGAGTAGCTCTGCTCTCAGTTGCCTTGAGAAGTTGGTGTAACCCCAAAGTCCTGGAGGCACTTTCGGGGTGAGATGAGCAATTGGAGTATTCAGACAACATAGTCCAGCCCCTCCTGGGTTTACTGGAATGGTTTCTAAAATGCAGTGTGGATGATTTTATTAATTTGGGGCCTCTTCTAAAAATAGATTTTTTTTTTTTAACATCTATGTTCTGTATTCCTTTTTTTTTTTTTTAAAATAACTTTTTTCTAAACAAATGGTAGGATCCAGGTGCTTTCTGCCATCTGCACATGGAGCCAGGTTGAATCAGCCCTGGCTTGTTCTCTTCTTGGTAGCTGCTGCTCCTCTGACACCTCTCAGATCACACTGACAAGGAAAACTTTTATTCCTCAGCCTGTAATTCCTGTCTCTGTGTGTGGGACAAGCTCACACACCTTGTAACTATTTCACTTCGGCTCAGAACTCATCTCCTCATTACCCAGATATAATTACATCTGACAAAAGTATTGAATGCACCCAGGCACAATGAAAAAAGACAGAGGGATTAAACTGATTCAGGTCTCTCACCTCTGAACATGATGCCCCCATAAAGAGCTCAAGGAGGAAGAGGATGAAAAATTGTTGAAGGATCAGTGCCATGATTACAGGGTATGGTCTCTCATGGCACCTGAAGACTCAGATAGTTATGGAAACTATAAAGAAAAATCAATCTCAGTACTAAGATGGGAGCACAGGGATATTTGTTTGTTTGTTTTTCTTTTCTAACAGGAAAGCAGAGAGCCTGATATGTGACTTCACATTCAACTTTGTGTTACAGGTGGGTTTCCACAGGCACTTAGGGACAGCCTGGCAGCTGCCATGGAGCCTATTGCTAAAAAAATAGGTAAGCAGGAAATCATTTGAGAAGCATTGATAACAATAACAACAGCACTTCTGGAAACAGGGCCAGGTCTGATGGCCTTGCTGGGCAGTGATGAGCTGCTGTGGTCAGGGGTGAAGGTGGGGCTGGTCATGGGCAGCCTCAGCACCTGTGGGGTCACCCCGGTGCTGCAGCTGACTGGGGATGCTGCTTGTCCCCCTTTGCAGCCCCTGTGTGCCCTCCTGCCCCGCTCCTGGGCAGCAGCCTGCCTGCAACAGGCCTTCCATAAACGTAGCAGCAGGTTCATGTGCTGCTGGAAACTTGCGAAAAGGTCGCGGCGAGAGGACGGCGCAATTTTCTCGTAAAAGCTTTGCTGACGCATGCCAGGGAAAACGTCAGGAGCGAAGGAGAAGCTGTGGATCACCGGCTGAAAGTTGCTCTCCTTGTCACCTCTCCTGTTTTCTTTTAATTACAGAGAGGGGAGGAAGAAACAACTGAGGTATCTTCTTGTAACAAATAGAGGAAAAGAGAAAGTAAACGCATAGAGGAGTGCCAAAAAAAAATTACCTGGGAAATTCCAAAATGAAAGTATTTTGTTTAAAAATTTCAATTAAGGTTGCTAAGTAACAACAGTGTATCTACTTATCAGCTCATTTACAAAATCCAAGCACTGAAAAGCCAAGACATTAATAGTGGTGGAGATCATAAATCTTATGCTGCCGACATAATAAGCGTACATGCATTATTCTTATCAAGTACAAAGAAAGTAAATACATATTTCATCACAACAAGCTTAATGCTGACCTCTAAATAAATAGCTGTCTTTCATTAGCAATCTCAAAATAAAACATAAAG
The DNA here is from genome assembly GCA_013400495.1 of Nicator chloris. NCBI lineage: Eukaryota > Metazoa > Chordata > Aves > Passeriformes > Pycnonotidae > Nicator > Nicator chloris. Next base: position 943,617 of record WAAE01016891.1, read on the forward strand.
CAAACCCTATTAAAAAGAGCCATAAAAATTATGTATGTAGACACTAATGACACATATTGATCAGCTTCACGTGCAAAGCCATACACATGCATAATTCTGCCACAAATCAACATGGTTATGTGGTTTTTTTTTTTCCCTCAAACCAGACATTCCATAACATTCTCAAGGAAACATAATTATCAAGGATTAACTGAAAGTCAGCTGTCACTTTGATGGATATATATGTTTTATGTAAACACTCTTGTAAGCCTCAGTGCTCTCTGTATCTCTTTAGGAGCACTTTACCATTGTAACTGAGCCTACCAAAGGAGTATGATTTTAAAGGTCAGAGTTAGGGCTGCTGAGTTCTGCAGGGACGTTCTGCAGCGCTGTGTTTTGTGCTTCACAAAGCTCCGTCTCTCTGCTTGGTGCTAATTAGGAGAGTCCCTTGTAATCAGTGGCGCCATTCCAATTTCCATTAGCTGAGTTTTGGACTGCAAGGGCTGTTCCTTCCACGGTTGCCCCATTCCAGTCGAGCACTTCTCCATATGCCAGCCCTTCTGCAGGTGCTGCAGCCTGGGGAGGGGTTTGTGTGCGAGTGCTGGGGTGGATCACACGGGCCATGTGGGAGCAGGGAGGAGTGTGCTCCCCATACCTCAAAACCCCAACTCTACCGTGCTTTGTCAAGCACTTTTCGTATTTTTCAGGCATTTTGGCTGTTTCCAGGGGACAGACACTGAACCTCCCTCCAGGCCCATGTCAGCAGGTGTTGGATCCTCCGTGGAGCCGTGGCAAAACCGAGCTGAAGGAGCACAGCTGGAATGGTGAGGGCAAGGGCTGAAGGGGAGCAGCAGGGCAGCCTCAATGGGCCAGGGTGGTCCCCAGGGCAATTTGTGGTTTGAGCAGCTGACATAAATTTGTCACAGGTTTTAATCAGCATTGTCAGGGCTCCAGGTCCCAGCCTGCCACGAGCCAACATTCCTGGTTGTGCCGAGGTCTCCCAGCCGAGCCTCCCCACATCACATCCATGGGCTGAGACTTTCTGCTGGATGAACAACTGATTTTGACTCCTTGTAGGTAGCATTTGCTCTGCAGTTATTGCCACAATATACCAAATCCTTTTTTAAAAAAAATTCACACTAAGTGCACCGAGCATCATATTGTCGCTGAAAGAAACTTCTGAAAACTCACGGATAATAGTTAAATCCATTCAGCTTTGAACACTTTAAAAACTGATCAGACCTCTTTCTTAAAGCCCTGAAGTGCTTTTAACTCCCACTGAAGCCAATCAGGGCTCTTTGAAAGCAGTGAATGGCAGAACTAGCCCCTGAAACATGTGAGCCCAGCTACTGAGAGTGGAAGCAGAAAATAGGTTACCCCTCCCAGCACAAAAATGCAGATGTGAATTAACGCCACATATGTAATGACATTTAAAAGCTACATTCAGTAAATCTTATTCAGAGTGAGGAAGAAATATGAAAGAAATCCATCAACAATAATTTAACTCAGACAAATAACTATTACTCAATGTAAGCCAAATTGCAAACTGCGAGGGCTCATGTATCAGTATATTTTAATGATCACTCCACCCCCAAAAATGCTTAGACAAAAAATGGATAAAGTAGTCCTTTCATTCAATGGCTCATTTACAAAAAGAAGAAAAAAAAAAAAGAAAAAGAGCAAAACTGTGCTGAAATTTGATTTAAAGTGTTCATTTTGAAGTAATGAAGAACTATAAAAAATCTCTCAGGTTCTTAACTCCCCTTCTCCTGGGAGAAAGAGAAGGGAAGAGAAAGAAGTTTGTGTAGCTGTTCCTGTTGTGCAGAAAGCAAGGCTTTTTCAAAGCCTTTCAGCTCTGCTGATGAGGAAAAAAGTTTTTTTTTTTCAAACTAGTTACATTGCTCCCCTTCCCTGTTATCCCCTCCTGTATTTCTTGGATGGAGCACCATGGAACAAGGGGTGGTGAGAGGAGGAATATGTCCATGTGGGCAGAGAACCACCAGGAAGGGAATCCCCTTTAAAATTCCTCTTCTTGTACCTTATGAGTAAGCTCAGAAGGGATAGAAAATTGGGAGAAAGTGGAGAAGCCCCCCAGGCTTCTTGCCCAGTAGCACTGATTCGCATTTTGGCTGCCTCCTCTTCCCAATAACCCACTTCATTTTCCCCACTGCAGAAAAGGAAAGCCTGGGCTCAGACCTGGAACAATGATGCTGATGAGAGCAACACTGGTTTCAGATTAATGCTGAGCAAGGAATTAGCAATTAAAATGCTGATTGCCACCGTGGCCAGTCTTTTCCCTTCACCAACACTGAGAACACATGGCTGTTGGACAGTGATGGGAAATAAAGTATTTGAAGGCAGAGGTGGGGGGAAAAGTGTGTGTTTAAGATTTCTGTACTAAAAGTGGAGGGAATACCCTGTGTAGGCAAAGGATAACATACACCGTGGGCTATGCATATGTCAAAGATATATTTTTAATAAAAAATAAGCAAAATAAAGGTATTTCAAACTTAATCATTTTATAGACTATAATCAGTTTGTGTTAATCTGTCTAAACATGTCAGTGATGACAGCACTTCCCTGTAGCCAGATAATAAATCAGGGTCTAAGAAGCAAAGAAATTCAGAGGCTTTTTATTTGGTATGCTTTGTATGCTGGAAGAAGTAATTTATATCCATTTAGATTCACTGGGATATATTTAGTCTTGAGTCTGAATTTATCTTTAAAACATATATGTATGGGATACTGAGAAAGAAAATGCTTTACACCTGCTGGCACCTGCCTGTGTGTCTGTGCCCCTTGCACTGTTTATTTTAGGAAAACAAGTGGGGGTTTTTTGGTTGGGTTGTTTTTTTTTTCTTTTTTGATCCCTTCAAGAGGGTGCAGAACTAATTTTTCGCTCATTATGGAGGTAATCTTGCCTTGCTTATTTGACTTGGGCTGTTTCCATCACATCTGCTTTCGTGCAGAGGCGCTGGGCGCTCCATGGATGGAAGCAGCTCTATATGTGGTTACATTCACATGTTGTTCACTTAATGAAGCCCTGGCACTTGGCCCGTGTTTGAAATATATCTGAACCACAGGGAGCTGCCTGGTGCTGCTGCTATCCAGGAACCTCGAGAGGAGGGTCATGGCATTGTCTGTGCTTCCTTGAGGGAGCCCAGCTAAAAATATTGGGGAAAACACAGTGCACATGCTTTCCTAAAACAACCAAGAGTGCACAGGGAAATTCTGGATCAGGTGCTAAGGGGTGTTCATAAATAGAGAAGGAGGAAATGTTCTTGCCAATGCTTTAAATTGCTTTATACTGAGTGTTCTCACCCGTTGGGCTCTGCTCAAAAACCCAGCTCTTGCCAGGCTCACGGGCAGAAGTGGATGGACTTGTTTCCAGTCCTTTGAGTCTAAACCTGAATCCCCAACTCACATGTGTGGTTCCCTCCTTCCCTCAGTGACCAGCACTGGCACCCACTGGGCGGCAAAGGAGCTTCCTCTTCCACAGGACAGGTCACCTGAACACGCTCTGGTGCTTTTCTATCTCTCTTTGTATACATTTTCAAACGTATATGATTTCAGCTGGCAGATAAAAAAACCCCAAATTGTGAACAGAGTTTTTTTTTCCTGTGAAAACCACAGAAAAATTCAAATTTTAAATATTGTTGCCCAAAAGCAAAGATGTCATTTTGTTCACTGTATTTTTCAAAATTATTTCCATAATTCCAATTAGTCTGTTTAGTCAGTGAAGTGGGGAAGGAGGCAAGAAGATTCTGATGTGGAACAAAAGCTACCAAAGGCAAAGTTAACTATTAAACTCTCATAAGAATTTTCTGGTGAGTGTGACCATACAGGACTGCTCTTTCCCCAATGGGCAGTGCCAAGGTTGGAGCTGGCCTTTCCCAAATCCACACACATTCCTTGCTGGGATACAAACCCCGTTGTGTGCTGTTTGCTAATGTAAAGATATTTGTACTCCCCAAATCACAGCCGAAATAAACTGATCCATTCTGAAGCCAACCCAGACCCAAAGGCTTCTTTATGTATTTATTCACAAACTGCTGTTTTATCGCAGGGCATGTGTCAGCCAGCAATTCATTCCTTTCTGTTCCAGGGATTTCATGCTATGGGAAGTGATGGGGCTCTTTGAATAAGGCAGCAGAGAAAGCCAAATGCTTGGGGCTCTCAGGAGAGGCAGGGGGACATGGCAGGGAGAGGAGCATGCCAAGGGGGGATGGAGAGGCAGAAAGCTTCTCAGGGCTCACGCTGTTTGCATCACTGCTTGGAGTGCCACCTCATCAGCAGGTAATGCAATCCACTGGGCATTGCTTCACGGAGCTGCATCACTACCAGGAACCGCTGAGGTCAGTGGGCGTTCAGGTGGAGGTGCCCTGAGTCAGAGGAGACATCAGCTGATGGAGCAGATCAAGGGGCTAGTTGTGATTTCATTTCTTTTTTTTTCCCTAAGATAATAGGTGTTAATCTCCTGAACTCCAGCTTGGGGAGATGAAAGTGCTCCTGTACCACACTGCTCCCAGCCCGTGAATCAAAACCAGACACACACACACACACACAAAGTGCTGTCACTTCGTGTTCATCTAAGACATCAGAATTTTTTATTTTTTTTGGCACTTTGAGCCCAGCTCTGCTAGCAGCTACATATTTCCAGAAGGATTTGAATGCACAGAGTTGTGAGAGCAGGTTTTGATCCAGGAATGGCAGCTGGAGCTGCTTTCCTTGGGAAGCCCATCTGGGCTGTGTGAGGGCTCTGGCCATCAGTGTCAGCACTCACGTAACCGACCTTGAGATCTTCCAAAATATAAACCAGAGACTGTGGCTGCACAACTGTGTGTGGGTAGGTGTGTTTGAGAGAGATAATTATTGGGTAAGGCAAGAAAACATTTACCTACTGCTGTAAAGTGTTCTCTGAAGACAAGAAGAATCCCTATCCTTTAGCCTTTTAATTGATTTTAATTATTCAAAGCTCTTTCTCTCCTTGCTCAAATAGCAGTGTGATACAATATTGTTGCAAGTGCCTTGGTGCCTTTTGAGATACTTAAATATGAATAGCTGGGAAGCTGGTGCCTGCTCTCCCTCTCAAGCACACAGCCAAATCTTGCTGTGCAAAGCAGAGCCCACCGCACAAGAGCCAGATTATTCTAACAGCACTCTTCATTTCATGGGGATTCGTTTAAGTGGATTCCACACAATACTCTAAAAATGTTATGAGAGATGATTCTAATAAGGCAGAAGCCACTACGGCATTTAAGGGGAATTTAATCTTATTCTCCTACCACATAAAAAGGAGAGAAGTGCTGACATTTCAGCCCACTACTGGCCTGCTTCACAAGCGATTCAAACTGTGCTTTCCCATTATACAGCTGTGTATTCCACTTACACACATGTGTAGATTGCATCAAACCCCTTTTTCTCCCCTGTGATCCCCAGCTCACCTTCCTGCTCTTTGGAAAAACAGACCCAGAGAATGGTCTGGTTGCAGTCCTTACAAGCAGAAATGACTCTGGTTTGAGGAGCTGGGGTGTGCTGAGGCCTGGCAGTGGTGTCACAGCACGAAGGGGCAGCACACTGCATTGCTCTCATGCAATCCCAACAGTCAGGATCGCTCAAAGTGTGTGCTGGCACATGGGGAGCAATGCTCCAGCATGCAGTGATTACTGCTGTGATTCACTGCTGGGTTGGCACGGCTGTCCAGTCCACCAGAGTGGGAGAAACACACTGAGTCCTTGCTGCTGCTCCTCTCAGCTGTTCTGGTTTGGCTATTCCCTCTGTGGGAACCTGCCCCGGTGCTGCAGTGTACTCAGGGACTGGTTTGTAACACCATGAGCACAGAGGTGAGTGGAGGAGAATCATCAAGCCTTTGGCAGCTAAGGGATGCTGCTGAAATGTTTAGGCGTGTTCACACACAAGCTCACTGGAAGAGTTTGCAAAGAGGGAGGCCCTGTGCCCCCCGAGCAGCAGTGGAAGGCTGGTTGGAAGTGCAGGGCTGCCCAGGTGCACGGGGTATGGCTGTGCTGAGCCTTCTCCTTTTCCTAAGGCTGAACAACCCCTCCACACAGGCTGGTTTTCTACAGAGGACTTCCCAGCCCAGCCTTCCACACTGTGCCTGGACCTCCTGCTCCCACATCACACCACTGCTCTGAGCCACACAGCCCCAGGGCAAGGCTCGGGGTGCCTGAAGCATCAGAGGGCTCCACTGGGTTTGCTCTTCCCACTGCCTCTCCCACTCTGTGTTGCACAAACCAGCCCTCCTCCTTCCTGAGGCATATTCCTGCCATTATGCTTCCCGGGAGTTGGCTTCCTGGGGTAGCCTTCATCCCTGTGATTGAGCTGATTTACCCAACCCTGTTCCTACTCCTCCCTCTGATAATATTAGCCTATCTATTGCATATGCCAGGTATAAAGTTACAAAGGTAATTACCCTTCCAGCCATCCTCTGCAGAGGCTGTTCTTCCAATGCTGTGTCTGGTTTAGGGGTGGCCTTGGCAGTGCTGGGTTAATGCCTGGACTAGATGACCTTAGAGGGCTTTTCCATCCTAAATGATTCTGTAATTCTACAGTAGATCTCTAGCTGTAGTGGGTTCACTGCTCAGCCAGAAGGTGCACAGACAGAGGAGTTTGTGGGCTGTTGAACATAGGGACCATTTTCCATAGGGGTTTGCACAGCACCCACCAGGAAATGCCTTGTTTTCATTTGTGTCTTTAGGCACAACCGACGGTGCCAAAGAGATCAGCTGGACAAGCGTTAGCTTTTGTTCTTTGTGTGGTGATGGTGCTGTGGGGTGGGACGGGAACGCTCTGTGTTTGGCTTGGGGATGCCCCAAATGCCTGTGCTGAGTGACAGGGAGCTCAGGGAAGGGGGTGCAACCCCTTCGTTTGCCATTCCTGCTCCATCTGATCCAACAACCAGTTGTAAAGTAGTCCCAGTATAAAAGGAAAGGGAAAAGTCCCAGCGAGGAGCCCCAGATTTGAGTCTTGGCTCAGACAACTTTCTTTTCATCCTTATGCAAATCGGACAACTCCTGCTTATTTCATCATGAGGTGGGAGGCAGGGTAAGGCTGACGTAGTCTGCAGTACCTCCCAGGAGTATGAGGAAGGTTAATTAGTTAATGTTTCCAAAGTGTGATTATACAAGTGCCAAACAAAACTAACAACAAGAGGAAAAAATGACACGACAAAGAAAATAAACAAACATACATCCAAATTAAACATAGTTAAGGGAGGTAACTCTATGATATTAAATATGAAATTGTAGAATAAAAATAGAGATTGGTGTAACTTATATGAACTACAGAATACTGAGTGCAAAACCTGCTTGCAGGCAGCACTGTATGAGCAGACAGACCGATTCTTAAAAGAGAGATTTTAGTTAAGTTTTAGGCTTCTGTGACAGTGATTTATTTTAATGATACACAATACTTCACTTGGCATTTGTGATTTCAAGACCCCTCTAAGTTTATGTAAATTCTAGCTTCTAGGGCACAAGATAAAATCATGGCTCTTACTTACTTTTATAGTGTCACATAAATGTGAAAAATTGAAGAGTTGCTCCAGGCCAGCATGCTACATTTTGACACTGTGAGAATCTCTGTATCCTCCATCCCCTGCCCTGATCAGGGAATATCTGTGTGAGCGTGTACAGAGGAGGAAACAGAAAGCAAAGGACAAAGCAGCTCACAGTGTGGAGGATCCAGAAGCAGTGCTCCCTCATTCCCAAGCTGTTTCACTATGTGGAGCAGCAGGCAAACGGGAAAAAAACCAAAACTTATCAGGCCTTTAAACATATGAAATATTCTCAGTGGGGTCCAAACAAGTTCAGAATATTTCTCATGAGTCTGTCAGTTGGCAAACTCAGAATCGATCCTCTCTCCATGCAATCCTCAGGCTGAGATGGGGCTAGCTTGGAGTGAAATTGCATGGTGGAAACATGCCTTGCTCTGCGATTTTGCCTGGTTCTGTAATCAAATTTCACAATAATGAAAACTGTAAGTCAAGAAATTGAGGAAATGTCACGAAAAAAGAAACCCACGAAATAAATATGCGCTGAATAAATCCATCCACGTTAGCTTGGGAGAAACAGGAATAGTGGCTAGCACAGCATGTCTGCCCTCTCAGCTGATCGCTGAATCACGGCCTGACTTTGAGCACATCGCTTAAATCTTGCTTAGCTTCGGTTTTCTCCTGCAGGAAAGAGAGAGAACAAAGGATGTGTGTGCCAGGCTTGCTCCGAGCAGTCGGTGCCTGGCTGCCCCCAGGCTGAGGGAGGTGCCTTCCCGAGGAGGCTCTTGCAGCACATCCAAGGCAGCACCACATTCCAGTTCACTGATGCTCAGGCCTGGTGACAAAGAATGGCAGAGAGGACAACCCCGGTGTGCACCCTGGGGTGCCTCTGGGCACTGGGGACCTGTTGGCCCCTGGCTCCTGCCATCCCGTCCTGTTCCTGCTGAGGAGCCCCAGGCCAGCTCTGCACCTGCAGAGGAGCTGGGAAGCCTCTGCCGTGCACCAAATGTTTTAGAGTGCAAAAAAAAAAAAAGCCTGGCAGGAGCTCAGTGCTCCTGCTCCTACAATCACTGCAAGGTGCTGCTGGTGGCTTTAAGGACACGTTGGCTGTGTGGCAGGGCGTGTGGCAAGGCTCAGCTGCACTGGGACCAGTGCCACTGCACAGCTGAAAGCACTGAGGCTCCCGGGGGTTTCATCCCAAATCCTTGCAGCTGTGGCTGCAAACTCCGGGGAATGTGTTGGGCTGTGTCAGTCACACCAAGCTCCACCCGTGCAAACTGGCCCAGGACACTGGTGGTGCTCTTTTCAGGCTTGCAGGAGTTTCTCTCCTACAACGGGAGTGTGGCAGCCCCTGTGTGAGTGTCTCTGCCTTTCCCCAGGGCCAGGGGACAGGTGTCATTGTGGGAAGTGTGTGCTCCACAAACCAAAAATGGGTATGACATAAAATGAAAACTCTGGACCCAGATGAGGCCAATCTTTCTGGTACCACAGGGAATCCTTCAGACAGTCCTGCTCAGATTTATTCCACATGCACTGAGACCTAGTGCCCCAGCTCTGTGATGTCCACTGTCCCCCAAAGAGAAATTTCCTCCAGTTGTTTTTTATTGCCTGGAAGTGACATTTATACCAACACACATTTACCCTTTTTATGCTATACTTAAATTAACAAGCCTTTCCTCATCCAGTCCACGAACTTCCAGTGCATCAAGCTGAAGGCATTTAGTTCATTCTACACCCCATAAAAGCTGCTCTTAAAGGTTATTTTTTTAACCTGAGCAGTCCTGTAGATGCCATTCCAAGGGCCTCTATGTGATAGAAGCCAAAGAAATTGCAGAGCAGGCCAGGTTAAAGTAGGTTCTACTGAGTTAATTTTGGTTAAACACACTTCTGAATTTGGCCCATATAGTTCCTCTGACATACATGGTATTCTCTACCTATACCTGGTAGCAACACTCAAAGCACCCTGCAAAGGAGGAGAGAGGAAGGGGAAAGAAAATGTGATTATGAAACATCAGAGTAGATCTGATCATGTCAAATTGCTCTAGAGAAAAAGAGAGAGAAAAAAATTACCAGCAAGCAGTGCTTGAAGTCAATAAATGGAATTTACCCAATTCAGCAGAGGCATCGGGGAAATCACTCTTGATTTGTCTTTGATAGGTTGACAAAATCTCTGTTAAAGTTGTTTTAATGTGTTTGTAACGAGGCTTCCAAATACATTGAACCCAGGCCAGATCTCAGCTTAATAGGACCAGCCCTCCACGTCAATCAAATTTGTAGCTGGTGAGAAAAATGAACCTTTTTTTGTGCCCCTTGTTCTCAAGTTGGGCAAAGAGCCCAAAAGTGTCTGAGGTTTTACTTTGCCAAGCCTCTGAAGGAAAATTTACTTACAGGAATGAAAGTGCCTCATGGCTGTCTGTAACACAATGAAACAAGTCAGGCCAAAAACTGCCCCCAGACATTTCCTTGTGGCATCTGTCGGAGTCAGCAGTGCCATCATGTAGGTGAGCTGAGGGCAGAATTTAGCTCGTTGATAATGGAATCAGGCATTATGAAATGAAGTTATGTTCTGCTCTCTGTGTCGGCAACATTAATGAATTAATTCGCTGCTTAATTAATATACAAAGCCACAGAGTGCTGTTGGCAAATGAACTGTCAGCAAGACACGTTGCTCCAAGGGTGACTGGGTATTTCTTTCTTCTGCACCCTGCTTGTGTCAGGGGCAGAGATCACCTTAGGTGCCCAGTCATGGAGCTTTAATGGGAACTACTGGGACCTGGGCTCTTTGGACAAAGCTGCTCGTGTCCTCTCCATCCCTGGATGCAGGAGACAAAGGTCACAGCTCCATCCAATGTGAGGCACTGCAGAAGCATTTCTCTCTCTTTTTCATCCTGCAGTGACAGTCACCACCTCCTCACCCGCACTTGCCTTACAGTTGAGAAACAAGATTATTTATATTAAAAAAAGGCTAAATATATTAGAACTCAGTGCCATAGCTGTAAAGAAGAGCTGAAAATCTAGCTGCAATGGTATTATGTGAATCTGTGTCTGACTTTCCCCCAAATCTGGTCTGAATTTTTAAAGGGGGTCTAGATTCACAGCAAAGCAGAATCCTGACTGCTGTTTAAACATAGCTGATATTTCTCATCTCAGGAAAAGTGAAATGCATGCCTGGACTTTCTTGAATTGCTTGAGCTTCTGAACAGACTGACACTGAGTAGAAAACACCAGAAAATCAGGGAGTAGTGCCTTTCAAATTCACCTCAGGAGTGAGCTGGGGGCTCAGCTTCCCCTCTGATCACACTTCTAGTTGTGAGCTCAGAGTACATCACAGCTTCAAGCAAGGCCCCAGCTTTTCAGTATGTTTCTACAGAAATTGCATGGAAAAAGTGAAAACTTTGGCCAAAAAAAGAGCTCTGGTGCACTTGAAAGGCTTTGTGAATCATTTCTGCAAGGAGTTGCACATTCATTAATCAAAGCTGAAGCCTGGCAGGGTGCAGTGGGTTGGTTACTCACTGCACCCAGAGCTCAGTTCCCAATCCAAGCCTCACTGAATCCTCTGGGAGCTCTTCCATGCATTCCTCCAGGCTCTGGGCAAATGTCTGAATGACAACTGGCCCAGGACCTCCTCTCTGTGCATGATACAGATGAGGGCACCAAGGAGAGGAGACAGTTGTTTACAAGGAATGCTGCATCTCAGAGCAAGGGGAAGACATGGCTACAGAAAAAAAGTGCACCAAATGTTTTACAAATCTGATTCTCTATCAGAAAAGTAATTTCACAACTGTGTAAATACACACTTATTCTGTGCAAAAAAAAAAAAAAAAAAAAAGATTTAAAAGCTCTGTCTTGCTACTTGCTACTTGCACAAGAGGCTGCTTTGCTGTGATGAAAAACCCCTGCCACCATTTAGAGCAGACTCCAGTGTGCATTTGCACTGTGTCATCTCTCCCAAAAACAGAGGGACATGGAGTGGAGGAACTTGGTTTGTTGACTGGGGGAGGGATTTTTACAGGGAAAATAGGGTGGAGGGAACCCAGGGAGAGGTCTGGTCCATTGTCCACTCTGCCTAAGGCCTGATACCTCTGTTAGAGCCATGAGTGACCAATGGCAGAAATTCCCCACCTTTCCAAATTTATCTCCATGGACTTTCTCCATTCCACATGCAAAAGAAAGATTATTCTCTTTCACAGTAAGTCTTCAGATAACACTGAGTCTACTATCCTTTAAGAGGGATCCTGTATTTCACAGAACAGTAAAGCTGAATTTGATTAGAAGCTGAGCAGGAAAAGCAGAGTCACAAACAAGTGGACCTGAAACTATCTGGTATTTTTGTATTGACTTCAGTGGGCTCTGGGCAGCACCTAAGGTATAAAAAAATGACTTTTGATACCTCCTTGGCATTAAAACATGGGGTGAGTGACTGACTACAGGAGAAATGAATGAGCTGAAAAAAAAAAATCCTCCACAAACCAAAAATAATTGGCAGTTAATGAAGTATTTTCAGTGAATGAAAATACAAATTATATGAGAGCTATCCAAGCTGCTACAACTGAAATGCTTTTCTGCCCTCATTACTTGTCTCCCCACTTTGACATCAGTTATCACTTAAAAGGATGTACTTCAGGTCACAGCTGCTATCAGCAGGACACTCTTTAGCCATACCTGCTTGACAGGCCTCCAAAACTGTAAGGGGTTTGCTAGAGGGTTGGTGATCTGAGCTTTTAGAATTGAATCATAATTGTTTTTCTGCATCAGTGTCTTAGTTATGCAGAACTGCAGCTTTTGCATTTCAAATCATGGCAAAAGTCTATTCCTAGCATGCAAAAATAAAAATAATCTTGGTAATCAGAAGCTTATCAAAAGGCAGATACTGACTGTGCATTTGATTCGTGTGCCGAGACAATAGAGATTGTGTTTTAGGCATTTGTGTACAGTGCTCCAAATGTAACATCTACTGGTGTGCCTGGCTGAACTGTGCTCCTGCATCACATCCCTGCTGCTTCCCTCCTGCCCTGGGCTGGCAGCAGGGACCCCTGGGCTCCTCTCACCCTGAAAAAGGAAGAATGGGTGTTGCTGTTGGACACGAGAAGACTGAGACAAGCTCTGCCATGTAGAAGGCTGAATACTGATTTATTAAAACAAATGAAGTTTCTTTTATAGAGTGAAAAGACAGAGCTGGACTTAATTGGTCTTTGATGAACACACCATCACTGTGATTGGTTAATTAAAATTAACACTTTTCTGTATGTAAACACGATAACAAACACTAGCTGTGCAGATTTGTTTGAATTCTTTCTTCAGGTTGTTTGTGGGAAAAATTATTGCTTGAACATTACAGCAGCTGTGAAAATCAGCTGCAGGCTCTAGGAAAAAACTAGAATGGGACCCACAAATGGAACCATGTGATTTCACACCCAGGATTGAGAGCCCACCTTAGGCAGGTTTCAACCCTTTGTTTGAAGTGGTTGGAGACACAGGGGCTGTTTGAGCTCAAAGCTTCTCACCAGGGGGAATGAAGGAGAGAAGAGAGAGAGTATGAAGCGTTGGGGTGGTTGGTAAGTGAAGAAGATGATTCTCTACAAGTGTGGTCTGTTTTGGAAAAGCTCAGTGTAGGCATCTCTAGCACCCCCGTGAAGAAGAGAGAGGAGATGTAGGTGGAAGAAATGGGCAGCAACGAACCAGTTTTAGAATCTTAAACAAAGGGTTCCCTATGAAAAGCCAGAAGCTTTTATTTTTTCATACTTGCTTAAAAAATAGATAGTTAGGAATCAGGCAAAAAAAAAAAAATCTGTTCTGGATCACTCAGCCACAAGGTACCATCGATTCCTGCCTTCAATGCACACCAGTGTCAAAGCCACTTTGTCAATCCACCACTATTGACACACTCACTTGGAGAGACAGAGAAAAAAAGCCCAGGGAAACCTCCCAATGTTCTGCTTGTCTGGGCTATTAGCAGCTCCAGAGCTAATGATGGGTGAACCTCCTAAGGTCTGAGATGTCAATGGGAGTTATACGTTTGGATCAAAGGCATGATATGACCCAGATAAAGTTAAGACAGAAAGGTAGATCAAAATGTGGGTCAGGCAGTCGTTAGTGTTTCTTTAAAGATGATAGAGGAATGGTTTTTAACACTTCCGAGGAGTTTTGTTGGTGTTCTTATGTGTGCTCTTTGTTTAAAAAAATAAATACATTTTTCATGCCTTCAAAATTCCAAGCTGCAGAAAATTTCCTCTTGTGATGAGAAGCATTCAAAACAAAAACATGTGGCCTGATTTGTCTTTTATAGAAATCAAAGGCTGTATTCTAAAGAGACTTCCTTTACCACACAAATGCAGCAGATGTTCTTTAAGATTATAGCTGCACAAGCAATCTACAGTTTGAATCTCAGAAGCATTTAAAGTTTTTTTTTTTAGAGGAAGAGTTTTTGTGTTAAACGGTGATAAACTGCAAGTGAGTGTGAAAGGGATTGTCTAAGACAGGTAATTATGGTGACACTCTACAGTAAATTTGGCCAGCATTGTTTTCATTCAGGAAAATAAAGTAAAAAACGATCAGACCATCCCAGCCCAGTGTTTTGCTAGTGGGTTAATTAAAACACATTTTCAATGCCAAAGGTGAGGAGATTAGATCTATGGTAAAAACAGCCAAAAGTGTGTATTTGTGTTGTTGATAGGACGTGATGTTGCCTCCACTGCTGCTGTCCCCAGTGAAGTCCTGTGTGCCCTGGAGCCAAGGGCTGGGCTGATCTGTGGAGCTGCACCAAGAGGATTTCTCTGTTCCAAGCTGCTTGGTCAAGCTTCAAGCAGAAACGTCAGGGCTTAATGCTGCTTTCTTACCCCTAAAGTTCTTTTCCCTGGCTGTGAAAGCTCCTGCAACTCCTGAACAACTGAGTGACCATCTCAGGGGCTTCCAGCCCTGGTCACCTGTGGGACACTCTTCTGACAGCCTTACAAAATTGGCTCCTGAAGTAGTCTGAAATGGGAAATGGGGACATAAGCCATGTCTGCAGCCTTTTTATTAGATCTAAAGAGTATATCTGTGTATCCTAGTAAATAAATAAATAACAAAGTTAACAAACAAACAAACAAACAAACAAACAAATAAATAAATTGAGGATAAATAAACAGGCAGGAAAAGACGAGGCCTGAAAAGCCAGATCATGCAAGGGGGAAGCCCTGAGAGGCTGTGTGTGTTTCAACACCCAGGACTGCATGGGCTGCTGCTGGGTGGTAACACTGAGCAAATTCAGCCAGGGAGCACCAGCCCTGCTGTGCTCACTGCCTGCCTGGGGCACAGGGGCAGTCCTGGCTGTTTGTTTTAACATCACCACCAACTCCAACCTCGACAGAGAAAAAACTGCTTGGTCACTAGCAGGGGAGGTGGAGAACACCAGACTTTGAGAGACTTTAAGCCAGAATTAGATATCACAGCTTCTGCTCTCTAAGTAAATGTGAGAGTATTGCTGGCAGGAAGAAAATACTCTATCATTCCAGGATGGCTCTCCCGTCATGGCAGTCTGTTATCGATTTTTGTGAACCATTAACCCCTTCTTTTCAGGAATGCAGTAATGGATGTTGGTGTGGGATAGTCCTGATGAGACCTGATGAGGAAGATACCTTGCTCAGGGCTCAGTGCAGTGTGAGCCAGCACTTCCAGGTGTGAGCCATCCCACCTCATGTGGTGGGCTGTGAGCTGTGATCACCTCTGTGTGCCTCGAGAAGCTCTTCTTTATCCTCTGCAAAGCCACCCTCATTTTTCATCTGACATATCTTTACTTTTATTAAGAAATGTAAAGATGTAGTGTTACTTTCCTATTTAGGAAGAGTTAATCACAACCTATTTACTGGACCAGAGGAATGCAATAAGGAGAAGAGGGAGGAGTGCATGAGGGAAGGCAAGTGTAGCCTTTAAACCTGTTTTTTTGGTGACAAGCCTCTCATGTTGTCAGGAGGAAGTGTAACTTTTGTGTTTTGCTTCCCTCAGTGTTGGGCAATCCATCCTGAGCACACTGCACACACGTTCTTGGCTGTGCTCGCACTCTCACTGGCTTTGCTGATCCTCGTGGTCATACATTAATGGTACCTTCTCTGCACAGATGAGCCTTTGTTTGTTTGTCTGCTTTTGGGCAAGATAGCAGCAGATTAATCTGCAAACCAGGGGCAGGTTTCCCTGTGCAGGGTGTCAGGCCCAGGGAGGAAGGGAGAAGTGGAGGGCAGGGGCAGGGAAGCAAAGGGCACTGTCGCTTCCCCATTAGTGCCAGCACTTCTGACATTTGCTCTGGGAGCAGCTGTGTGACTGCCCTGGCTCCTCTCCTCAGCAGTGGAGTTTGAACCCAGCTCTAAAAATACAGGGGACACATTTTGTCAAAATGAGGAAACTTCTCGTGTTGGAAGCATATGTGAAAACACAAGATGGTTTTCTGCACCAAAAAAGCGTTAGTAGCACAACTCTGTGTTGTGCTGATGCTCTGGGAGGGTGTGCTTCAGAAAAGACACCTTGGGGTTAATTAACCTTTTTTTATTATTATTATTATTTTTCCCCCAGCAAGGATGGAAGTTTTATCACTTCTAAAATGATCACATTTATGAAACTGTCAAGTGGTGGCAGAAACCACCCAGGAGAAACTGTTCATGATGTAATGATTGCTCCAGAGTACAAGGTGGCACAACTTTGGGAGTCTCAGGAGCAGTGCTAATTTTTACGAGCTCCAGCATTCTAATTGCACTGCATCACTACCAGTACATGATCCCCTATTAGATGCCTTTTCTCTGAAGATTGGAGAGGACCACCATTATGATTATGAAATTTCCAGGTACTGGGTAACATTGTCCCAAATTCTGGCTTCAGTTACACCAAGTAGAGGAATTTCACCTTCCACACTTGTCAGGTTGTCTTCTGTAGGTATCACGTAGACACACCCATATTTCCCACTGGTTGCAGGACCATATAATGGTCCATTAATTAAATAATTAATTTATCAAGACTGGGCCAGGATGATGGGGCTCCTTGTCTGCCTTTGAGCCTATGACAGCTGCTCCTGGTTCCAGGGCTTGGTGTTCTTGCTGTTCTCATTCACTTATATGAGTTTACAAGCTGTGGCCCTGAATTATGAGAAAATACCTAAAAATGAGGCATGGCCCCATCCAAAGGCTATCACACACCTTCCTAGAGGATCACTGTTCATACACTGTTAAATGTGGGAGGAAGGTTTGTCACGACGCTGGCAGAGCTGCACTGTCCAGATCTGACATCTCACTAAAAGAAATCTCCATTAACTCAGGCCAGAAAGAGTCCCTGCCCTATTTAATTCAGGCTTCCTCACTCTTTAAATGAGATATTTACTGGAAGACTGTACAGCAGTGCTTGCAGGATGCTGAGTGCAGAGAAACAGGGGAAGAGAGAAAATGGAAATGTGAAAGGAGACAGAAAGGCTGTTGGTGGTGGTGATCTGGGGGTGGTCAAGAGTAAAAAGCAAAATCCTTTGTATCATCTGTACTTTCCCCACAAATCTCTATAGACACGATATCAGAATGTGTCCAAAATAAATAGAAATCATTTAGTCGAGTAAATCCTAAGAGAAAGTAGGATTTAGAAAGTTAATATTGTGCATGTTAAAGATCTGACCTATTGCTTTTCCCCTGGTGAGCAAAAAAAGCCCAGGAGGCTGATGATAAGACTGAGAAACAGAGTTATCATTTCAGTGAGAGTGGAAACAATTTTGACCCTGGTGGATTCTTTAAAATAAATCTCAGTGGTACCAGAAAATACCATTAAGGATTGCTGGAGATGGGTGATAGATTTCCTTGGGTTTTTCCAGATTTGTGCCCCATTCTTTCACTCCAAGAAGCAGCCCTAAGGATGAGCAAGCAGAGCCAGGGTATTTCCCACATAAATTTAAATTTCTTGTTGAGGTGCTGAAGGTCTGCTGGTTTTTCCAGCCTCCTGTTGTAGTCAGCAGAGAGACCAGCCTTGGAAAATGCAATCCCCCTGGGACAGTTCATTGACCAGAGAAAGGATCCAGACTGCTGGTGTCACCACATCAGGTGTAATGAGTCTGGAAAAAATGAGCAGCAACAGCCCAAAACTTGGAACTTTTGCTAGGAAACTATTAAAAAAGTGTGTGAAAATTCATTACAAATTCTGCTTGTATTCTCACTACTTCTATTAGTTTCCCAGGAATACTGTAGCAAATTATTTTAATGAGGGGGAAGTCATGGGAACATCTGGGATTTTTATTGAAAGCAGGAGAATTCTATATGGCTTGAAAGAAAGACTGAATAATTTTCTAGGAGATAAAGCTTTGTCAAATGTACTCATACATCAAAGTATGGGGGAAAGAACTGCCTGAAACCTCTGGTTTGTGCTGTTCAAGGACATGGAATGAGTGAACTATTATGTCTTCTGGATTGAAAGCCTATTAATTGAAATCAAATTCTGAATTCTCACCTCTAAATCTAATAATTGAGAAACCTAAAACTCTTCTAATCAATGAGCCAAAAAAAAAAAGTCACTGTATCATCAACAGGGTCTTGTCAAAATAACATAGATTACAAATAATTGTTATGAAGTGTTGAAGGAATTTCTTTTTTTCCCAAAGCATCTGCAGCAAGTGATTTGAACAGCATCATAATCTGAGGACAATTTATGAAACAGATAAAGCAGTAAAATTCATTGATCACTTTATGTACTTTGCATTGTCAGAGACTGGTGAGAAGCTCCAAAAGCTCCTGCTCACAGCTCAGTGGTCAATAATGCTTTTTGGCCACTCCTGCCTGGAGAGGGTTAACAGGAACTTTGCAGCTGATGGCAGCCTGACCTTTCCTGAGGGACTGATTGCCTTGGAAAGAGGAGGATGACAAAACCTTGCACCCTGGCTCTCCTGGGGCCGTGTTTGGGTCAGGCCTTGAGCGAGGGAAGGACAACAGCTCTGTCCTGGCTGTGCATCAACCCTGCTGTGCACCAGTGACCCCGGAACAGCAAAGCCCCAAAGAGGAATCAATTATCAGGCACTGTTCACAAAACTCGTGTGCACCTCCCGTGAGAGCAGCCCAGCTTTGTGCTCCGTGTGTGGAAGGGCTTTTGAGGGGCAGCAAGTCAGAGGCAGGTTTCTGTTTGAGTATTCATGCTGAGGACATTGTGTAACACAAGCCTACACGTTGCTCTTCAATTAATTTTCCATTTACATCCCCCTGTACCTGACACATTCTGTTTGCATTGGGAATTAATATTTGCAAGACTAATGGAACCATCTTGGGTGTCAAGGAAGAGGAAAAAAAAGATGAAAAAGAGGGGAGAGAGACCCCAGGGGAGGTAGGAAAAGAGATAAAGAGTATGAAGTCCTTGAAGAACTTCCTGCATTCTCAGTAAAAGCAAGTGTTGTGTTCAGCAGCCATTTCAATTAATTTATGTTGGGCTGGTGACTATACATGGCTTATCTATAGAATTAGATGATCCCTTTAGAGTTACTTAAAAAGAATAAAACACTCAGGCAAATTAAAAAAAATATATCATATTTTACTAAAATCCCATTAAACCGTCACACCCTCTTCTTTCTGCAATTCCTCTGGCACTATTTCTTTGGCAGAGTATTTGAGCCTGATACTGCAACAAGAGACATTAGTTTTCAGCTGAGGACCCTGTCTTTATTATGCTCAGCTTTTGCACCATTCAGATCCAACCAATACTTATCCAGATTGTGACTGGGAGCCTAATTTTGCACATGCATCAGCTTTTACTGTGCACGATAGTGGCTAATTTTGGTGCCTGCCATGTGCAGCATTTGCCTCAAATCAATGTGATTCTCCAAAGAAAGCTGTTTTCCTGGGTACTAAGTTCAAGGTGTTTTGGCTCTACCTGGCCAGGTAAATAAAATGCACTCAGGAATAAGCACTGAGGCCAGCAGGTGGGCAGCATACATACAAGTCAACTCATTCATCCTCTCAAAAAGTGGGAGTTTCATGTGCACTGCTCCTTGGCCATGCTGTGATCACAATCCATTCAGGGAAAAAAGGGAGCTGCAATGGGCCAAATTCACGCCAGAGAACAGCTTAGCAGTTGACTGTATAAACAGTTTTGTTCTAGTCCTGGGAAGGTTTCCAGACACGTTTGAATTTACTAATTTAAATGTAGCCTTGAAGTCCCAATGCTTGCAATACCACTCCAACATTTCCCTGGTGAGCAAAGGGAGAGGTCACGTGGACAAGATCATAACCACATCACTTTAATAAAACAGACAGTAGAAAGCAGACAATTATAGAAAGCAAAACTTAACAGGATGGGAACTGGAACCCTTTTGTAGGATTGGTTTACATTTTCTGCATAGCAATGCAGTGTGTTCTTACTGGAGAGGGTTACAGTCTCTCCTAGTCAGGAGTGGCAGTGAAAAGCACACGTTCATCTCTGAAGTGTTACCTGAAATCGTGTTGTTAGGCTTTATTTTAATAAACAACATTCCTAAGTGCATGATGAGTCATAAAAAACCATTATTAATATCAGGAAGTAATTCAGAATAAAATAAGCCCTCTGGGACAATATATATTCATAGGGCAGAGGCAAATGTTTAATCAACTCCAGAGGAAGAAGCAAGAGAGAAGAGTGAAAAGGAAGAAGAATCTTAATGTGAGAGAAATCAAGCAAGCCTGGAATCTGACTTAGGACCTGATTTTTATCATTCCCTCAGTTTCAACTTCTAATTTCCTAATTTTTCATACCTTTCTGATGCAGCAAATATTTGCATTTTCTCTGTCAGCCTGAAGAGTCTGGATGAAAATGCCAGTGTTGGACATTGTGGTGTAGCTTTTCACAGGCACCTTCCATTTTTGCAGACAAGTCTAGATGCAAATATTTGTAGTCTGTAGAAGTGGTTTGGCAACCTAATTTATAAGCATTAATGGATAATTGTTAGTAATTAAATGTTTGATTACCCAACTGGGCCCACAGATCAGGTTGCTGGATTTCCATCTGCTAATAGCTGTGTGCACAGGGGATCCCAGGACTGGAAATGGGACTGCAGGCTGGGGTTTACAAGATGCAAAACTGAAACTGCAAACGTGAAGCTCAGTCTGTTAATGAGCTAGAAAATATCAAGCTTTATCTCTCTATTCTGATTGTACTTCTCTGCATTCAGGACTGCAGTGTAAATGTCTGCAGGTTTAAATATAATCCAGTGTATTAGAGATCAATGAATTAGATTGGTGTGTAATTGGAATTCCCTCTCTGCTTTTGTAGGCTGCAGGTAGGCACAGGTCACATCTGCTCATTTGTCCCACATAACCTTCCCACACCTAAATCTGCAGGTGATGAAAGTAAGAGCCCTGTCTGGATCTCTCTCCATTCCTCTGGTGGATGAGTCTCTGCACCCCTGGAGACTGGTAGGGATAGTCTGGAAATCAAGGAGGTTGCCCTCAAACCCTTTCCAGATGGGCAGCACTGCAGGGATGGTCACAAAGGAGTGCTCAGCTTTCTGTCCAGTGTCTGGGCCTGAACCTCTCCGTAACTGTTGATGGAACATCATTCCTTTCTTTCCTAGAGGCCATGAGTAGAATGCCATTTACAAAGACCTGATGGAGCTGGCAGGGATAAAAGATTTCTTGTTCCTGGTTCTCTTGCTGCCCTCAGCTCATAGATTGCCTTTGCCCATGCTGAGAGACCTGTACAGGAGATAGAGAGCCCAGAATTAAATCAGCTTTGAAGGTATTTAAAGCAACCTTCTGTTTGTCTACAGACATGGATATTATACAATGATTTCCTGACCAAGAATTTGGCCTTTCTCGAGGGTTTAAGCAACTGTCCTGCACAGCCATGGATTCAGAGTGTACCAGTTTTAAAATCTTATCTCACTTTGTGTGTATTTGCTCTGTGCCTCAGGTGAGTTCCCCTCACTGACAGCTGTCTAGCTGAAATATAGAACCAGAGGTACAAACAGCACACTCTACTAGTGGGCAACACCAATTAATACTTGCATGTAAGTGCCCTGGTTACAGTGAGATCCCATACAAAATAGATGTCTCCCTGCAGAGGCAGCAGCTCTCTGATGTCACCATCCTGAAAGGGGTTTCTTTTTAGATAGTGGGAACATTCTTGAAGTCTGAAGGGAAAGCAAGATTCCCTTCCCTGGCAGCATGGGAGCAGCACAACCACTCTACATCAATACGTAATCTGATCATGAGAAGCAAAGGTTAATGACTAATCTGTTTACCTGAGCTTCATTAATCAAAGATTTACTAGAAGTCAGAATCCTATTGCTGCTCGGGCACAGACAGCTTTGCTTCCAGGTTGAAAAAGACAACTCTGCAAACGGCACGGAGCATGTAATTCAACAGAGAGCAATTTTCCCAGTGTGTGGATGACAAAGGAGAGCATCAAAGAGAAAAGGCCCTAATCAGAAGGGATTATATCTGGGCTGCGTGGAGCAGAGGGAAAGCCTCAGTCTGCAGTGATGTGAAGAAGAGTTTGACTATGCCTAGCAGCAATACCATCAACCTTCTGAAATGATTACCGAGGATTTTGGTGTCGTGAAATATTATCCTCTTCTCCAGGACAACTGACACCTCAATAATAGCACCTGTAAAGATTTAAAAGTTGCCAGAAGATGTCCTAAAACACTGGGCTAAACATCCAGCACAGGGATTTGGGAAACGTGGTTTAATCACAAGGACAGAACCACTGGAGAATTGCTCTGCCTGCTCTTTCCAAGGAACTGGTGAGAAGCCTGCTGCAAAATCTATCTAATCTGAGATCTTTATGTCTGTTGGGACAGTTAATGTCCACATGATGGTTCTACTTGCCCTCAGGTTAAAGGCACTAAAGGAAAAATGAACAGCAACTTAGGCTCTTGGTGCTGATTATTCTTTGTACAACTTTATTCCAATAGTTCTCTTTCTCCCCAGAACTCCCAGAGGGACAGTCCAGTTTTCCTAGGGAAAGCACTGGGGGCAGAAAACTTTCTGATGGGCCCAGTTCTCCAACTCAATGAATTGTGATGACAGAATCACTCACCTGTTTCAACTCCAGGGGCTGAAAATATGGACCTGAACAGAGTAAACCAGAATTAAAAAAGTACTTTTTTTCCTGTACAAAGTTAACACTTTGAATTCAAGTGACAGTAAAGCACTTTTACATAGGACTATCTCTTTGCCAGCTGATGTGAAATCAGTTATATGTAAACCTAGACATAGGTAAAAAAGGAAGAAAAATATATTCTGAACTAGAGAGTTCAAGGGCCTGTGGAGGCCTGAGGTCCCTTATCTTGGTCTTTTGTCAGATCTCATGATTCCAGGGTTGTTTGCAGCGGGTAGAGAACTGCACGAGGCAGGGAGCAAGCTAATTCAATGATTTGTCAGTCTCAGGCTGTGGAGTTACTGTTCCAGCCATGGCAGAGGTCTTGTCCCAGTGCCACCCTGGGACCCCTGTGTGTGACACTGTCATGGTGCAAAGATACAGAGGGGCTGTGGGGAGCGAAAAGGGAGACTGAGGAATCAAAGACCAGACCTGTCCCAAGTTGTAGCTGCAAAGCCATCTGCTCACTGGAATATATTTTTTAATGCCATGTGTTGTGAACTAATTAATTCAAGGCCAGATTATGGCTTCCTTTTCATTACCTTACTTCCTCCATCCAAATATGAGGCTGACAAAGTCCTTTGGTCTGTGTCTGCCTCACCCAGATGTCTGCAGGCTCAGGCACAGCTGTGCTGGGAGATGTCCCAGCCTCAGCTGGGACCTGCACTGGTAGATAAGGATGGAAAGAGGAAATGCATATATGGTACATTTAACAATCTTAAAAGTATCTAAAGCATTTCCTAAGGTTCTGAACTTCCTCTTCTCCACCACACACCAGCCCACAGGCCCGTTGTGCAGCACCTCACTCTCTGAAGTGATTTTCAACCACCAGCACTGATGCCTCTTATGACACAAACCCGAGAGAAAATGTTGGTCTGCAGAGGAAGAGGTGGCCAGGTTCATCACCTCTGGCTGCTTCATCTGTGCACCAGGCATGGATGTCATTGCCAGCCTGTGCCAAACCTGGCACCACTGTTTGGCGTCCCTCAAGTCCAGCAGGAGCCGTGTGGCCTGACAAGGAAGATTCTGTTTTTAATAAAAGACATTTTAACTATTGGCAATGCTGCTCCAGCCCTGGAGAGAGTGATCATTTTCATGTGAAGCTGCTTTTTGCATGCATGGAAGAGAAGCCACAGAACTGCACAGACTTTACAGGGAACTCCCCGTAAAGTGGGAAAAGATCTCTGTGTAACCACAGATATACCTTTACTACAGAATTGATTTTTAAAGACATAACTTCTCACTTTAGCACTGAAACATTTTGCATAATTTTAATTCTCTTCCTCTCTCTCCTTATATATTTAATTTATAGCCCAAAGAACGCAGGCAACTACTCCTCTCACAAGTAGACCAATAAAAGTAGGGAAATATAATTAGATGAGCAATTGGAATTCAGTTTGAAATTATTAAACTGAAATGAGTAAAACCAACACTTAGGTTATTTTACTGGGGAATGTGTCCTTTAGGCTGCTAATGCAGTACAAGCAAATAAAGAAACCACATATTTCCTAGTAGGAAAAAAAGAGTAGGGTCTCGTGTGCAAGAATCAGGGCTCTTTTTAATGAAGACAGAATGGGGACAGCAGAGGGCATGGACTTAGAGAAATCTTTGGAGGTGGCTGGCTGAGATTCTGTTTATTGACCATTTAACACCACTATGCCTTAATTGCATGGCTAATGACATGCTAGAGAATTACATTCTTCAGAGATTTTTCCTTTTTCTTTGTGATTTGAATCAACTGCATATATATAAATAGATATGTATATCTGTCTTCTTCCTCAGAGACAACTACACTATCTCTGGCAATAGGAATTAATGAAAGCTGCTGCAATCCTTGAAATCAATGTAGTTACATTGATTTATACTGGTGTAGGAACTGACCTTTGAGTTCAAAACAAATCTAATGATGTTAGAAGGGGAAAAAAACCCACACCCTAATAAATATATATAAGACAAAATTATCAGAAATGCCTAAGCAAATGATCATAAAATCAGGCTTCAGTTTTCTTTCCTGCGCTACAAAATTTTAAAAAGAAATATCTGCTCTCCATCAGGGGAGAAACACCAGAGGGGACAAAAATCCCCGGCAGCTGGGGGCAAGGGTGCGAGGAGGGAAGGAGAAGATCCCGCAGCCCGTGGGCAGTGCAGGCTGGCTGTGTTCCCCTGGAGCTGCAGGAGTTCCCGGGGGCTGATCAGGGCTCTCCTGGCGGCTCTCCAGCCTCATAGGGAATTCCGGGCAGCCGAGCAGCGTCTCGTCCCGTGTTGCTCCTTGCCTGGATGCAATCAGTGGCATTATACCTGACAAGTGACTGGTGAGCATCTGCTAAAGAAACGGGGAAATGACACTCCTGTGGTGCTTTCTTAAAGTGTCTGCTGAGGGTTTTTTTTCCTTTCTTTTCTTCTTCTTCTTCATTTTTTTTTTTTTAAGTGCTTTTTTTCATTGTTGCTTACAATGAACTTTCTTTCTGTAAAAGTGCCCAGGAACAGGACTTGGTACCAGTTTTTGTAGGTGTTGAGGGGCTGGCTGTGGGTGTCCACTCTCCCACCAGTACCCACACATTCACATCATTCTAATGTGTGTAATTTTCATCCCAAAAATGAGACTTACATACAGTCAAATCAACTTGACTGTTACCAAGTTTTCACTTTATATCTATATATATATATATATATAAAGGACTTCCAATAGCTTCTCCATTCCATGATATTGAGGGAATCAGCCAAGGAATCAGCAGAGAATGCACTGCTAAATGCACTTACTGTTAGATTGATGTTTTAAAATGTTCTGTTGTTGACAAAAAGCCCTCAGAAACCTGAAATGTTAATCTGTTTTTCTTTTGCAAATTGAGTACTGCCTGCTGTGTACATCCTTTTATTACTGTAGGGCTGCTCATAAGCTCCAGGCTGTTGGCATTTATTTATTAAAAATGAAAAAGTATCAAGAAACAGCGCTGAAATATTTTTTCAGTTGGTTTCCAAAACAGAAATAATTGGCAGATACAGGGGGAAAAAAAAAAAAAAAAAAGAAATTTACTCCAAAAGAGTATTGACAGACAAGAACAGAAGGAGCAGCGTGGGTACCCCCAGGGATGCAGAGCCAACAAAACAAAGCTGACTTTCACAAGTAGTTGTCTAGACAATCAAGTGGCTTTTTACAGATTGATGCTTAAGTTTAATAAAGAGGTCAAACTGCTCGAGTCTGCGTGAAGCTGTAAGAAATCAAAAGCAAAATTCCACGGAGTGGTGCAAGAGCAGTATAATATAATTGCAGGGGTTTCAGAACAAAATCTTCATGAAAATGGGCAGGTTTCTGAGCCAAAAGACACCTTCTGGTGTCATTTATCACCAGCTGCTTTAGAAACCTGAGGTATGCCACAGTGATCACTCACACGCAGCTCTGCTGTCATTAATGACCAGATTTTTTCCACTTGTTCATTTTGCTCCTTTGAAAACAAGAAGTTGCTCTGGAATTTGTTTTCTAATAGTAAAGAACCTGAGTCTATATAGGTGCTTTAACAGGAACGTCCGTGATCCTTTTTGTAAATATGTCTGAGCAGCATCTAGAGTGGAAGTTTCCCCCAGACAGCTTCACCACGGACTTGGAGTGAGGAAATATCTCTGAGGGAAAAGTGAACTGAAATTTAAGTTGCAACCACCACTACACCATTAAACGCCGAGAACTTCAGTTCTTAAAAACAAAAGGAGGAGTAGATCAGCAGTAGGCATTTACTGATCCTGAGATTTTGGAGTGTTTCTCCTGAATTCTGCTTCTTTTCCTCTTCTTCTTTCTCTGAATTCTGCTTTTTTTCCTCTTTTTGGGGAAAGCAGTTCTTTCCTTGAGGGACTGTTTGACTAGTGTGCCTCTTGAATTTCCTTTATTATAGTAGTCCTTTATATAGAAAAATATCTTTATTTGTTTGCCAAAAGAAGCAAAAAAAATATTTGTCTGCATCATCTGGGTAACTGAGCTCCAGTTTTCCAATTCCACTTGCATGTCACAGAAACAAACTACCCAAATGTGACACCAGATCTGAACGTTGTCTAATGGAATATGCAGCATATAACAAGAGGAAAGATTGCACTTAGTATTTATATGGTTTTTAGCATTTCTTAGAAAGGACATGCAATTCCTGTGCTTTTTCTTCAAGTCCACAGACCAGGTTTCCCTGCAGGAATGCAGTGGATGCTGGAGTCATCACACAGCCAAGGTTTCACTATAACTTACAAGAAGTACCCTGGGAGATCCATACTTTTACAATTCCTACAAACAAATCACAGACAAGACAAATGTGAAGAAGAGCTCCAAAGCTCATCCCCATGTCCATAAACTTCCACCTGGGCAGGAGCAGATATGGGCATGGTTTCAAGGGAGTGTACTTCATGCCCTGTGCACTTTAGGGGCATGTGCTCCATTTTATTTATTTACTCCAGTAACTCCTCTGTGTCCCTGAGGTTTTGAAATCTAAGGCCAAGGTCAGCAGCTACAATGGGAGTTGTTGTGGTCTTTGTAGGCAGGAGGTGGAAGGAGTGAATTTAATTCCCTGCTGACACCAGTAGGATCTGGGAACAGCCAAGACAACCAGACTGCCAACCTTGTGATGTAGGTTGGGAACCAACCAGGAGGACTCTCCTCAAAAATGGAAGCACAGAAGGTTCCTAAAAGCAGAAGCTTTCACTCTTTTTTTTTTTTGCTCTCACTGTAAACATTGGGTGCAAAATTTGCTGCCAGCAATAAACCCCTCCCAGGGGTGCTGGACTGACAGCCTTGTGTATGAACTCTGAGGTTTTGGTTCTACTGCAAAGAGAATAACACTGAAATGAGCACAGAACATGTTAAAGTACCAGAGGAACTGTGATTTCTGGCTTGAATAAGTCTCCTAATTATTTGAATATTTGTCCTAGTCTGCTCTTCCAAATTAATTTTTTCCCTTATTCTCCTCATGGTTTCGTAGCTTGGCAAGTCCTATTTACTGATCAGCCTCTGTCTCTTTCTAAAAAGGAAGGCCAGGGACTTTCTTTCATCTTTTAGGTCAGCTGGCTCCCTCACTATAAGCACAGCCTGAAAGAATGGGATAAAATTTACACATTCAGCCCCATGAGTGCAGTTCCATGGAGCTGGCTGTCTTCAGGAGCAAAGACAAAACCTGTGTCCAGCTGTATGCACAATCAGGCCTCTGGTTCCCAAATGTTGCTCAGTAGCTGACAACTTCTGGCAAGCAAAATATACCCTTTTTGTACTATGCTGAACATTTAAAAAATGGTAATAAATAGATGGTGGCTTAGAGGTGTGATTTATTTGTTTTATGAATCACAGAAGAGTCCATAACTCATGAAAGATTAAGGCTGAAGCAAGCTGTATGGCTCTTGCATTACAAGTGGAGATTAATGTCTTATTTCATGAAGCCTCATCATTAACTGGTCTGCATTACAGCAGTTTAATGTTAGTGACAGAAAGAATTGACTTTTAACATTTTTTAAATATTCTGCCATTTGACTGGTCTTTGCCAGGGGGATTTCTCCCAGACCTGAGAGATTTTGAAGGGAATAAATCCTGTCTCAGCATGGGCTTTCTTACACACACCTGCACCCCACATGATTGTTATGAAGACCCACAAGATCAGCAGGATAATACAGATGGTTTTTGCCCTGCAGAAAGACTGCTTCAAGGCTTTTGGGACTTTTAGTCATGCTGAGTCACCCTGAGAGGACTCTCCTTTGTTAGAGTATCTCAATTTACTGCTCATCTACCACGACAGAAGTGGCTTCTGTTATAAATGCACTGCAAAAGGCTGGAATAGCTCTCCCCTTCCACTCTGACTGCTCCTGCCTCTATCAGACCAGAGCAGTGATGTTTTATGGTTGTCAGGGCTTCTCCCTTTCCAGGGACACATTTAGTTATACACCAACTTACATGGGAGTCATCATATTTACTTTTGAACCACACATTCTATCTGCAAGTGACTTTATCTTTCACTGTGGCGTGTCATATCACATTACAGTATTGAATACAAGTAATTTGCTTAGATCTATGAAAACACTCCCATTTTAGAAATCCAGTAGGACTTCCCTTGTTGTTATTAACATACCCAGGAATGCCAATGCGACAGGGGAATTAACTTGATGAACATCCTGCGAAATGTGCCGCTACAAGCTGTTCCTAAAACATCTTTCAAGGCATCTCCATCGGCTCATGATTCTCTTTGGTTTTCTTTCTTTTCCAGAACTATTTGCTAGCCCTCAGTTGTGGTAAGCGATTATTTGTGCTTTCAAACAAACTCCATGAAAAACGTTTTTCAAGCGGAGATCAAAGAGCGAAGGCAAACATAAAAGCAGCCTTATAAAAACTATGTATTAAAAAATCTAAGCACCATCCATATGCCAGTTACATCCAAACCTCGTGGTCCCTTCTCTGTGAGGCTTCTTAAAGGTGATAGAAATGTCAGATGAAACAAAAAGGGGCACATTATGGAGAGGGAAGTTATGGAGGTGAGAGGTGGCTCTCAGGAGCCATCCACTGAGGAGTTCTGGTTGGGAAGGGCAGCTCCAGAGAGCAACACTTGCAGCACCAACTGTGGTCCCCAATTACTACAGTCTGAGGGCTGCAATAATTTCTAACGCTTGCAGGTGTCCTCAAATAGAATTTTGACAAGCCCAGGGGTTAAAATGATGCCCTAAATCTACAGAAGCATGCAAACCCTTCAGTGCCTAGGAAGGATTTACTCTTAAGAGGTAAGGGCTGGTTTTACACTCTGAGATCACACAGTTGTAAAATCCAAATCTAAAATGAACTCATGTCCTATTCTGCTGTGACTTCCCTTCACACCTCAGCACCAGGATGCTCATTGGTTTGACCTCTGCCAGGGGTGGGATGGTGAGGCACAAAGATTTCCTCATAGGGCACAAAGTTACTGAGCACTGGAGACCCCAAACACTCTGGGATCTGGAGCACTCATGACATCAGTGCTCAATGGACTTAAACAAACAGCATAAAGGCTCCAAGAAGTGCAATTATTTGAGATAATTAGACTTTTTGCACCTGCTGACTGAAGTCAGCCCAGATTATGCTGCCATCTCCATGCCACCATAGCAGCTTTCTCCTTCCATTGTGTCCCAGATTAATGCAAATGCCTGGAATCAAAAACCTGAGGCTGGCAGGAAGGTGCATAAACCTTTACTGACCCTTGGAGGATGGCAGGGATCCAGTCACTCGGCAGTGATTCACTTTCCAAAGCCCTGCCTCAGCAAGGAGCAGTGGTGGGCTCTCCAGAGACCCATCTCTTCCCTGACTGCTTCAAAGTCCCAATCAGGAATATTTTAAGGAGATGATTACAGGAAGTCACACTTCCTTTCAAGAGATGTGAGCCCTCTTTGCTCAGATTTTAGCATACTAATATTTTTAAGGATGGTTCACAACTTAATATGGTATTGCCTTTCTTATTGTTTCTACTGGGTTCATTTCAACACTTTAAAATCCCTACATGCCAACAGGGTTCAATGGCAGCAGCCTGGGGGCAATTAAGGCTAAATTTGAGTCCTGGTCATGTGTGACTGCTCCTGTAAATGTGGTGAAACACAGTTGGAGCACACATTCCCCAGGGAGCAAGTAGGCAACGCTTTAAGGAAGCCATAGAAAGATAAATGGATGCAGAGAGGCTCTGGAATTTTGCTTGAAATAATTTTTGCTTTGCTTTTAATGATCAAAACCATTCCTCCCACTAAACCACATAAAAAAAATAGCATTTGTGTCTGTGCCAAAGGTGGAGCATAGTGTTGACCCACTGAAATGAAAGACAAGTGAAAAATTAATGAGAAACTGGAAACCAGCAGCTCCCACCCTGTGAGCAGTAGTCTTTTATATCCTTCTTCCATAGTGAGCATCTCAATAGGGCAAAAAATCACAGTAGCTCCTTTGACTTCAAAGGAGATGCACGGGTTGGGAAGGAGGGAAAACAATCCAGAGAGCACTGTACCAAGGCTACACAACTCAGGAAGAGGAGAGAGCCCCTAGCAGAGCCAATCAACACTCAGGAGAGTGGGGGATGCTTTTGTTAGAGAGTTTTGTGTAAAGAGGAAAAGCACCTAAAGGTGATCCAGCTTTGACTGAGGCTCCTCCTGGGCCAAAGCAGACGTAGCCTGGAACTTCAGCTCTTGTAACCAGAGTTAGGGAGACATAGACAGGTACAACAAATAAGCCTGAGGGTCCAAACCAGACTTTTTGACAAACCCTTCACTCTCCAGTATCTGCTCTAGAAGAAATTAGCAGTCTGAGATTGTTCTGAACTCATTTCAAGAGGCATCACAATTTTGGATTATGTCCTGGGAGGGTCTTTTTGCCCCTCCAAAGAACTCATTAATTAATTACACCTTTTTTATCTAACTCTGCTATGTTTAAAATAACAGTTTCTCAATCTATTCTGGGAAACTTAAATGAAAAAAATGGAAACGTTGTCTTTCTTCATCTGTTTAGCCATCATGCAATCCAGTTTGCCCAAAGCCTGAGAATTTATGAGGAGAAGATCCCTAAAATCCCCTACAAATCATTAAAAGTATTCATGTGTGTTCTTCCATTGTTATTTATGAGCCAAAAGAAGCAGTCATGCATGTGATGTGCTAGCAGAAGCCCAAGGAGTTTTCCTGATCTATTGTCTTTCTTGTATAATAACATTTGTCTTCCATAGCATGTTTAATAAATTCACACTATCATTTTGAAACGATGCCTGTGTGATCTGGGGAGTTGACTGCCACCTGCTCACTGGAAGGGGTCCCTCACCCAACCCACCATTTCTCAGGAATTAGATATGGAGTGTTTTAATTGCCTATCATTAAGTGCTGTATCTGTGCCGAATGTTCTCTGTGAAGTCTGTGGGGCCGTAATTTCCCCCCTGTAATTAACTGAGTTCACGTGGCAGCACTGGCAGGGAATCTTTTGGAAGGTTAAAAGGAGCTACACTAGGTCTGAGTGAGACCCTGACTCGAGCTGATTCCTGACTCCGGGGTGTGTGAGTGTTACCACGACAAACTTCAGCAGCATCACATCCCTTGTGGCCCTGGCAGAGGGAACTTTGGCTCAGGTCAGATGCTCCTGAGCCCAGAGGAGCTCCTCATCCCCCTCTAACCTTGCTTTCACCACATCAGGTTGCAGCAGGGATTCTTCCCTGCCATCTCTCGCCGTGTTTTAAAAGGCTGTTAGTCAACAGGAGCCTCCAAACTCAGCTTGTTTTACAGAGAAAGCAACCAAGCAGGAGATGTGGTTTGAGAGGCTCAGGAGTGAGTGTGCCAGTGCCCAAAAGGAGCAGCAGAATGTGCTGTGTGGATCCACCAGCAGCACCCTGGCTGTGCCATTGTGCCAATGTCTGTGCCATTGCCAGCAGCTCTGCCCTGCTCTCCTGGCTGAGCCACACTGACTCTTGGTGCAGTGAACGCCTGCAGCCTCACTCTCCTCTGCTGATTTTAAAATGCCTGCAGGACCAGAAGCACCCCTGGAACCTCTGCGCCCCTGTCAAAATTGAGCAATGAGTCCAAAAGTTATTGGGGAGGGGAGGAGGATGTGGACACAGACACACAGACAGGAGGATTGCATAAGGCTCGTTCCCATGAGAAACCAGGCTGAAAAACAAACTGTCCTAACATGGGTTCTCATAGCTCTGCCTGGTAAGTAGGTCATGCCCGGTCCCAAACTCACGTAGCTTTGCCTTATCTCCAGTGGGCTCTCCTCTAGGAGGCAAGCCTGGCTTTGGCAGGTTTGACCTTTCATTTTTCATCTCACTGAGACGTCCTTAAGGAAAAGAATAACAAACCAGGTTGATGCAATGCCATGTCAAAACCTGCCATGGTCTTGTACCACTGCCAGATTTGTGCTGTGGGACAGAATTATGAGGAGCAAACAGCAGGGAACAGCTCTGACACTGACCCTACTTATGCACCTGCTCCCACTGCTGTAGGGGATTGGGGGAGTCTAAAATAATATCCTAGATCTCTAGTGGGTCTGTTCTTTCCTTGAAGCAGGAGAAGCTTCCCCATTAACACAAATGGGAGTTGTGTGTCTGCTCTGAAAATAGAATGGACCCTAGGCCTGGTCCTTTTATTTCCAAAGAAATAATATCTTTGCTTTCCTGCTGCAGGGAGACACATTTAGAAATAGTCTGTCAAGAAAATATATTAATAAAGGTGGTCCTTCAGTTTAATTCTGAGGCCTCACACTCTTCTCCAGGCATTTATCTCCAAGCTCGTGGTCAGTTCTAAGTAAAAAGCTAGACTTTTTATGAGCCTCCCAGCAGACAAAACCAGTCTGTTTTTTCAAACTCGACAAAGCCCTGGCAGTGGTCACTGTCCAGCAGAGACCAGGCTCAGCAGGGCAGGTCTCCAGAGAGAGCTGCTGTCAGGGGAGCCTCGAGACCTCAGAGCTGTGGGCCCTTTGCCTGTGAAGGGAAACTTCATTTTCCATCTCTTTTGTGCCACATCATCTCAGTGAGTGAGAGGGGCTGCCCAGCTGCCTCCCCACCCACCGTGGCACAGCTGGAAGGGAACTGCAGGCGTCACTGCCCGGAATTCTGCACACGAGGATGTAGAAGAGGAAAGATTTCTGCCGTGGACCAAGACACTTTTGAAACCCTTCCCCATACTTAGGTGGGGATGGCAGTGCTAAAGGCTGTGCCCTGGGCACAGAGCAAATGTGAGAGTGGGAAGAGAGCGTTGTGTTGTATTGTTACACATAGCCACTTGTATTGTTTTGTAACACATAGAGGAATACCCTTTCCCTTTCTCTTTCTTTTCTTTGAAACAGACAAAAACAAAACCAGAAACTTTTCCAACTTCTGTAATTTACAAATTTGCTTTCTTTTTTCCCTGTGGGAACTCTTAACTAAATATATCTGCTGTAAAACTCCACATATACAAAAGGAAACCCCAAGTTACTTTGCACCAAACACTCAGTGCATGGAAAGCACTATAGAGTCAGATCTGTTTCCAGCAGGGACATGTCCAAGGCCAGGTTGGATGGGGCTCTGAGCCACCTGGTCTAGTGGAAGGAGTCCCTGCCCCTGGCAGGGGTTGGAACTGGATGATCTTTAAGGTCTCTTCCAACACAAACTATTGCATTTCTATGATCCTTTGGTCAAGTGTATGCTAAGGTCTCACTGAGCTGTCCCATAACACTGCTCTTTGTGTATTTATCACCATAAATTTCAAAGAAGTTGACCATCAAACTCATCAGGGTTTGGCCAGTGGGCTGTTTATTATTATGAATATGCCTGGTGATTATGAAAGGTTGTCCCATAAATGTCTGCTCCTCACACACTCTGCTGTCTTCACTTCCTACATATGCTTTCCAAAAAGTTCCAGTCCCAGGCCAAGCTTCATCCAGCATAGGTGTCTGAAAATGAAATCTGGAGGATTCTGTTTATAAATTGGCCTTGCATCTCAAATTAAAGGGCAAATGGCTTTACAGCTCTGCCCCTTGCAAACCAGTCTGTGAGCACAAACATTACGGGCCAAACATTCCTGCAAAAAGGGACAAACACAAGCACAGTAAAATGGCATATTCCTTTTAGAAACTATTAAATAAAGCAAAATGCATGCATTGTTTGCCCACTTTTGATTTCCATGCCAGGTTGCTTCCGTCACACATGGGACTTTTGCAGGTGATATTACCTGTCTTGGATGCAGCATTACAAATGGATTCAAAGCACTTTGCTGGAAAAATAAAAGGAAAGAAACTCAGCACAGCAGAAAAATAAACATCACTCTGAAAACAAAAATCCATCTACAATCACAAACAAATTACAAAGGAATTGCAAAAAAAAAAAAAAATATATATATATACCAAAGAACATTTAGAAAAGAATTAGATTTTTAAAGTTTTACCTGACCATGGAAATAACCAGTGTTCCTTCAACTGATTCATTCTCCACAAACCTGTTGTATTTTCTGTCACCTAAAAATATCTGGCTCCTTTTTGAAGAGCTGATGAAGAACCTGGCTCCTTTTTCTTCTCCCAACATGCTCCAGCTTGAAAATATCAGAGCTGTGATGCTGAGATTCCCTCCTCAGCCAGAGTGTGAACAGCGAGGATAGGATTTCTCCCATGTAGTTTAAACCACTGAAAAAGTGGATATCAAGTGTAAACCACCTCCCTAGGCACTTTGTACCACCAGGATAGAGAGAAAAGCCTTTTGGAGGTGCCCCTGACTATTGACGTATAATTCAGACTAAACACCTGTAAGTAGGTGAGATGGATCCCACCCACAGAGCTTTCTTCTTCCTCCAGGCCAATTAGATATAAATGCTGCTTCACCCTGATCTAATTTCAAGACTTTGAAACAAGGCTTTCAGTCAAAAATGCAAATTCAGTGAAAACCAGACCTTTTTGTGGGAAAGGGCTGGTTTCTGATTCCTGTCTTTAAAAGGTATTTAGAAGAAAACAATAGGTGTGGTTTCTATGTTTTCAAAAAGCAAAATTTCCATTTTCTGTTTGAAACGAGTCTTGCATTTGAAATTCACATTAATGTATAGTAATTTAAAAAAAAAGGGTCAACATAAAAAAAAAAAATCATTCTGCTGGCCCAGCCTTTCCCCTTATATTTAAATCACAGGTCTGCAAAGAAATTTCAATTTTTTCCCTTTCATCCTGATTTAGATGAGGAAAAAATCCGATCAAAACTTCAAACATCTATTTGGGAAACAAAAGCTCTTTCCAATACAGCTTTAATGCTTCATCCACAGCTGAACCACCCTGTGTGAAAGGGCTGAGATGACTTCAGCTGGGTTGAGGGAATCCTGCTGCTGCTGTTTTCCACTCCTCTTCAGCTGTTTGGTGCCCAGCCCCAGCACTGGTTTGTGCATCCAGCTGAGCTGTGGGACAAATGAATTGGCCATGAGAGGGGCTGGGTACAAACCTGGGTGTGCTTTGCTTGTGCTCTGAGCCAAAAGGGCTTGACCCAGGTCCCTCTGGGAGCCAAGCAAGCAGGTCAGCGAGGCGCAGAGCTCCAGCTCGAGGGCCAATAAACCCTGAAACAGACACACAAGGCCCAGAGGAAAATTTGCTTTCCCTGTGGGTGAGTTGATGCTGGGCTGTGTGCTGGAGATGGGCACAGCAGCCCCCGGTTTCACCCGGTCGGAGCAGAGCTGTCCTGCTCCTCACAGACACAGTTTCCACTCACAACATCCTTTGGTGCCCTGGGAGCTGTTGCCACCCCTTGGTGCAGCCACAGGGACTCCACTGCTGAAAAGGAGTTGACATCTCAGCATGGAACTGAGCTGTCTGGCAGATGCTTTTAACATCAGAAAGAGGAAACAGTTCAGGAAAAAAGATGCAGATCTGGCAAGTTCTTCTTTGTGGGGGAGAAAAGAAGAAGGAGAAATGGTGTTTTGTCTTTTCTTCAGATGGAGAGAGGACAGAGGAGGGAGCACTGGTTGGTGCCTGAGGGCTGTGCTGCTGATGCTGCAGGCTGTAATTGGCAGGGGTAAATGCCCCATTCCTGGCACTGAGTGCAGGCTTGTGTTGCCAGGGCTCCCCTTTCCCTGTCCCTGGGCTGTGGGACGTGTTTTGCTGTGCCGTGCAGGGCAGCAGGGGGAATGACACGGGCTCCACGTGATACCCAGGAGCACTGAGAGGTGAGGCTGACAGCTGTGGGGTTCAGTGCCCTTTCAGAGAG
The DNA here is from genome assembly GCA_013400495.1 of Nicator chloris. Taxonomy (NCBI): domain Eukaryota; kingdom Metazoa; phylum Chordata; class Aves; order Passeriformes; family Pycnonotidae; genus Nicator; species Nicator chloris. Next base: position 979,815 of record WAAE01016891.1, read on the forward strand.
TCCCCAGCTCCTTCATCTACCCAGAAATCTCAGCCTTCATTTATTTCAGTAGTTGAGATCGTAGGGCACTTTTGCTACGAAGAGGGACATCAAAATAGTCATCGTGTAGGTTCCAAAAACAATGAGCAAATACATGGAAGCCTATTTATTTATTTATTTATTTATTTATTTATACATTTATTTATTTATTTATACATTTATTTATTTATTTATACATTTATTTATTTATTTTAACTAGGGAATCTTTTTTTAAACTATTCTCAATATCTTTTGATATTTGAAATTCTGGGCTCTGTGTTTTCACTGGAGTAAGTAAAAGATGCATAGATCAGCCCTAGAACATCAGATCTTGTTCTCATGTCTCCAGTGGGCCAAGCATGGGTGTAGCCAAGAGTACAAGCAGACCCCCCTCTGAGAGAGGAATGTGGTATTGAAAACAGCAGGAAAATGCTTAATTGTTTGTCCAGTATCTTTGGGATGAGCATTGTTCACCCAGCAAAGCCACTCCAGCTCCCATCTTGGATTTTCCTTCTGATTTTTAATTTCCTTCTGATTGCAGGCCTCTTAGTAAAGGCCAGACCAAAAGCCCTGGGGGAAGGCTGTCTCACAGCTGGCAGTGCAGCAGAGCAGGGGGCTGCCCCAGCCAGGACAAGCCTTGGATGTTCAAACCTTTTTCTTCTAAAGCCAAATAGTTCACTGTGAACCATTATGAGCTGCCAGGTTTGTGGGGTCCTCATGTTGCTTCTAAGGGAGATAAACACGTTATGTGGTGATCTGGGAGTTACACACAGCCCCTGTTTGCCTTCCACAAGGGCACAGCTCATACACTGCACCCACTCTGCCTCCATCCCTCTTTTCTTCCCTGCCTCTGTGCGTTTGCTGGATGTGTGAGAACGCTCGTGTGTGCATGCACACAAACCCAAGGCATGTGGAGGAATAACCCACTGGACTAAATGTTTGGATACTGTCTTCAAAGAGAAAGAGCTCCTCTCTCTCGGCTGAAATCAGAAAGAAACTCTGGAATAAGGCTGCAGGGCCCTGGTGGAATGCCAGGAGTCCTTCAGCCTCTCCAAGGTGCTCTGAGCTCAGATCAGTGTCTGCCTGGGCTCCTGCAGGTTGGCTTCCAGCTATGGAGGCTCTATGAGCTCTGCTTTTATCTTCTGACCTCCTGATTCCCTTTTCCTCCTTGCTTCCATCAATGGTGAGAGGTTTACCTTCCCACTCCATGAAGTCCACACCCAGGAGCTCCCCTCTCCACCTGTGACAGGCAGGAAGGGGACGTATTTGCCCATGATTTGGTTCTTCATGGCTTCAAGAGAACTTCCCCTCAGATGTCTAAACCACACATTTTCCCTCCTCTGGAAGAACCAGGAGAAGGCAGGCAGTTCAGAATGTTGTGTACATATCTATTGTAGGCAATCTGGGTTAAAAACATTTGACCCAGCCTGGGCTAATATACCTCAGCGTGGCTGAAGTCAGAACAAAGCCTGTTTTTTTGATTGATGGGCTCTGCATGCAGGGGAATGGCACAAGACAGACTGTCCCTTGCCTCCTCCGGCTCATGTCAAACCAACAGAAGATTTGCACACAAGTAAAAAGGTTGCCTTGAAATTCTGTGGATCACTCTGAGGGGCTTTGCCCTACCTTGCCTTTTCCAAGTCATCTCTAATTCCTCTTCAAGGTATCACGTGAAAGAAAACCACAACAGACTGTGCCATCTCTTGCTCAAGTAGCTTATTTTTATCCAGCAGTGAATATCTTCACTTCCCTCTTTTCCACAGATCCATGGCTCTCCCAAAACCTCTTTCTGCGACAGAAGTCATTCCAAATTTAACCCTATCTGCACCGATGGCTTCTTCGAGAATCCAATAAATGATTTGATCCCATTTTTCTCAAATGGGGACATTTTTATCAAGAGGTCATGGAAAAAGTTCAGTGGAAAAAAAAAAAAAGTACTTTTACCTCAGAAAGTCTCTCTTGGCATCACAACTGGTCTCACGCTTCTGTTTCCAAAATTAAGCTGTCCTGTACTGAGTAAAATCAGTCAATTTACATTCAGATTTTTTTTTCCATTCCATTTTCATAAAAATTTAATTGCTTAGAATTTTAGCTGGCAAGGGCTGCATGAAAATTGGTGAAAGTGTCACTAACTGACCTCTTCTCTTTTTAGAAATATTAAGGTATCCATGTTTCCTGCTCTTTTTTAATGTCATCAAGAAGCCAAAATAGTTGATTATATTGTAAAGATATAAAATGTTACCAAATGAAAAATCAGACAGAGGAGGAAATGCCAATGAAAACTGTGTGTGCTACCCCAGCAGGTAACGTGGGCTGTGACTTCTCTCAGTGATGGGCCAGAAAATAAAGTAGTGGCCCATGAATAAGGGTTTTACAGCCTTAAATGAGAAAGAAACAAAAGCCACAAAATAACACAAACCCAAACAAAAATATGCTGGGCAGAGGAAGATTTCCAGCCGTGCAGAGCAGTGATGTTCTCCCAACAGGACAAGGAGCAGCAGAACTCTTCACTTCTTTTCAACCAGGTCTTGATCCTTGTTTAAGCACGCAGAGCCCAGCTGACAGCCACTGCCTGTGAGCTGCCCCCCAGCCCTGCATGGCTGTGCTCTTAACACAGTCAGTGTAAGGAGAAAACATTGATTTTTTTCAGTGTGCCTGCTCTGAGCTGACTGGGAAATGAGGAGTGCTGGAATTAAGGCAAGCACTCATTTTGCTGTGCAGTTTGTTACGTTTAAGCAATTTAGTACCAAGACATGACAAATCCCCTGTCCTCCCCCACCCCAAATAAGACACTTTTATCTGCATCCTGGCTTGAGAAGGAGAAAAATATTTTAGATTCTTCTGACTCTGCTAGAAACCTGGACCTCTGAGCAGCCTGGAGTGCTGGAGCTCCCCAAATGTGTGTCCTTCCTCTAAGACAGGGACAAAGCATGGCCCCTGCTACAAGTGACTGCTCAAGATTTCATGTCAGGCACTCTCCTCTGGTGCAACACCATGCTCTTCCTCTTTTCTCTGAGCCCAGAGCAGGTCCAAACTGGAACTTTAAACATATAACCAACAGATGTTGTGAACATCCAGGGCCGCAGAAGGCGACTCAAATCCCATGATCCCAAAAGAGGAACTTGCTTTGTGAAACGCTTTCTTGCATATACCCACAGATACTAGAAATCTCACGAGGACAGCCAAGCTGATAACATTTCCCCTCTTCAGAAGGAATACTTGCCCAGCCAGAACAAATAAGGACATGTTAGTAGCTGCAAACATAAACCAGAGCCCTGCTTCAGCCACACCGCTGAAATGCTGCCTCTCTGCCTAAGCACCAACCCCAGCTGGATCTTGCAGGCACCTTTCTCACTCACATTCAATTCTAGCAGCCATGAAATTGCTTCTCTGACCCAAATTTCGTCTCCCTGTACCTGGTAGTTCCACAGTGCCCACCCAGTGTTCAGCTCTTGGAGACATCTGCAACCCATCAACTAACTTTTTATTCCACTTTTTATTACTCACAAGGGGCTCTCTCTTTTAAGGGAGAGGTGGGGTGGCTTTTCCCCCCAGGCTGCAGAAATACACAAATACTGTCACATTTGCTGGGGCTATTTCAAAATAAATAAATGAAGCCTGAGGGCTGGGCAGGGATGGAGATTTACAGCTGCAGGGTGTAAATTTGGAATCCCCATCCACGGCCCCGCCACAGGGCTGCTCCCCTTGCACAACATGCAAAGGAAGGAAGTTGAAAGGAAGCAATTTATGAGTTAGCTGTGAGTAATACAGTGATATGGTTAGCAATGAAGAGGTAGAAAAGCCTGTATGACAGAGTGAACCTACGTGGGCCTGTAAATCAGTGCTGAACAGGAAACTAAAGTGAGAAGAAGAAATGCTGCCCAGTGTTACCAGGGAGGGTGTGGCGAGGTCACGGGCAGAAGTAGGTGCATAAAATAAAGGGATTAGGGGAAGAAAAGCAGTTTTTTGTATTTCATACCTCCACCTCAAAAGTTTCATAAATGGACAAGCTGTGTTTTCCTGTCCTTCATAATTTCCTCTGAAGGAGGCAACTGTTGCAGAAGAAAATGATTTTCTCCTAAGAGCCAGGCAGAGAAGGATGGGACATATTTACCTATTCAATAGACAGAGTCCTGATTCAGAGATAATAGAAGGGTTTTATCCTGTAATTTTGCTTATCACTCTCCTTTACTTTTTCACAGTTCTCAATAATGAACAGCTTCAGATAGAACAAAACACACTCAGAGTCACTCAGCTCCTGCTCTGAGCTTGAATAACATAGCAACTTTTTCTAGAGACCAAAAATATTTAGTGAGCTTTCCCCCATGTCATTTGGCACTTCTGTCAAATTAATTTCTTGTCAATAGTCGAAGATATCATAAAGCCTAAGGGTAAAGGCTGACTATGCTTACAATTCTTCTTTTTTTTTTTTTTTTTTTTAGGTGAAAAAGAACAACACCTCTGATACGTGCTTGAGTTTTGATAATCTATGAAGATTCAGAAAAGGTATGGGAAATTTATCAAAACATAAACTTGAGGCTTTTCAGATTTGGTAATTCATATTTAATTTATTCCTTCGGACAGCCCCAGCTTCCAATTCCTACACATTTGTTTAAAGGAGGAGGTCTAATAGCAATGCTTCTGTCTCCAAAGATAAAGTCCAGCGCTTAGAGAGGTACAAGAAATGTAAATTGAACAGAGAATTTGAAACCATCTGCTGAATTTTTATTTAATTAAGGCCTCATCTGCATTTGAAACACAAATTAAAGTGTGAATTTAAATGAAAAAGAGATTGATGAATAACTTCATGGGCATCTGAGTTCTGGAACAAGAGTGCATTGTCCTTATTTACCTTCATACACTTGGAAATTATGTTATTCAAATTAGAAACACAGACTTCTCTCTTCAAGAACAAGAGCATCGGTACTTGGAGTTAATCAGAAACACTCAAGAGCAATAGATGCGAGACAGTTTATTAAAAAAGTTAGCAAGGAATTGTGAAATGAGCTTCGTGCTCCACATGTAACATATTTCATAGAACTTTAGGGAAGCTACAGCTCCCCCAAACCTCACACAGACTGTTCTGAGGAAAAACTTCCTTGAGTGTAAACCTGGTGCAATGAATAGAAATAAGGGTTTGTAGTTGAAGGACATAAAAATAGCAAGCACAAGTGTAATCAGAAGCAGTTTGGGGTTGCATGGGTCCTTTTGATTTTGCCAGATAGATTCAATCTGAGCACAGAGAAGTTACAAAAATTGAACACCCCAAGGAGAGTGTAAGGTTGAAATCCCAGTCCAGCTGAGCAGAGCAGATCCAAAAGTCCATCCTGAAACACAATATTTCCTGGGATCTCTCCAGCCACAGAACAAAGGATCCATCTCATTCACTGCTGCACCAAAAAAAAGAGACTTTTATGTTTTCCAGAACAGGACTTGCACCCATGCATTGAGAAATCTCTCCTTTAACCTGGCATGAGCTGCAGCAAGCCTGAAACTCCCATTGAGCTGCCCCCCGAAACTGATGAGATGTTTCTTTTCTCTCACAAGCTTCAGTGGTGAAATGCATCAATTTCAAGTCACACTTTTGTCATACTCAGTTTTTGCTGTCATCAACATTTCCCTGACCCCACTGCCCTGCAGAACAGAACCAGCTTCATTGTGGTTAAGAAGATCCAAAATGTTTCTCTCTAAATCTTCTTCCACAAACCAGGCTTAAGTGATTCACATAAAAGAGGTTCTGGAGACAAACAGGTAAAAATTTTCAAAATGTAAAGCATTCTTTTTGCATTGGTTGTCAAAATGGATAAACCCCAGGGTGTTCAGTCTGACCTGTGCTCTACCACACAGGCTTTGGAACTGATGGAGCCTTGCTCAGCTCTAGGGAGCTTAGCTGGTGATTTCAAGGGAAACATGAAAATGGAGGCTGAATTGGACCTAAACCAGATTACTAGCCCTGGCCTAAAAAATAAAACCCAAATTCTTCCTTGTTTTGGAAAGCCAAAGTGTCATAACAGCAGTGGGCCTACATCAGGTGCTTCATTACAGAAGGTCACTTGTGAACATATTCCCCTTCCTTGGACAATTGGGTGGACCACCAGATATGCTGGAACAGTACTAATATAAAAAAATTAAAATTAAACTCCCAACCACACTAATAGTCCCATCAGGGAACAGCGATGAACTCACAGTGTAGATGATAAAAAGAGCAGCTGTAGCAATCTCATATTCATTACTTGTGTTTACAGCCTTCTGCAGAAAGTAGGAAGCACTGTGCTTCAACACCCAAATACATGTAATTTTACCCCCCAAATAAACAAACATATATTTTAAAAATTATTTCTCCAAAATTATTTCTTCTCAGAGTCAAAACTTAACTCAAAATGCACGAAGCACAGACACAGCAGGTTGCACAGAAGCCTAAAATCCTCCTGTAAGTAAATAAAACCAAATAACTGTAATAAAAAAAAAAAGTTAATTCTAGTCTTTTGTTTGTTTCCATTGTAAAATTGCCATGGGACTGAGGAAATATAGTAGCGCTCAATTTTAATAGTTCCATCATTGTAGATTGGCTGGGTATTAATTGTGTTAATGGTGATCATACTGAATTCATTTGGTATTTATTGAGAGACCACCTGTGCACCCATATGGTTTCCATCATTATTTAGGAGTAGTTAATGGACCCATTAGGAGTTAGCAGAAAGATGTGGGCTGGCAGTACTTCCCGAGAGTGGTAGAAACATTCTGCTGATATCCATTGCATTTTGAGGATTTTCCAAAGTGCTATTTGCTTCCCACCAATTTTCTTTCTCTTTAAATTATATATATTCTCATCTTAGCTTTCAAGACCTCCTGGAAAAATTAACTCATGTTTCTTGGCCTCTGACAAATCTGAGGGGACAACCTTCAGCCTTCTGAGTTTGCAAAATGCCTCCTTGCACGTTTCCTGCGTGGCTCCCTGGGGGAAGCAGGGCAGAGGAAAGCTTCCAGCACCTCTGGTGGGTGGGTGCACCCGTGTGCTGGGGGGAGAGGCTGACAGAGGATGGGGAAAAGGGGAAATGTTTACTGGGACTCTTGCCCTGCAGTGTGACAAATTTGCCCACGCAATCTGTAGAGTCAGTTGTGCAAGACCAGAAACCTGTGGTGGGGAGGGGATGGTGGGGGAGTCACATGCAGGGAGTCAGCCCTGACTGTCAGCAGAGGAGAAGGAAGAATGCTTTGGCTGGGTGTGGTGGTAACCAAGGCTGCTGGCTGACCGCAGTGACCCCCAGCTTTGATCCACAGAGCTGGGCAGACACTGCTCGGCCCCGCTGCCGCACGGGCTGAGCAAACACGCCCGGGGCCGGGGCAAAGCATTTCCATTTTTGGTGCCATGACAATGGGCAGATGGAGGAGCATCTGTGTAGCTTCAGTGCAAAAGGACAGTTACTTTGTTCGAACTGGAATCTCTGAAGCAGCCTGGAAGTGTTCATTTCCCCAGAAACAGGGGATATAGCACCCCCTCCACATCCTTGAAAAACCCAGGCTTATTTGCTGGGCACATCCCAAACAATACAAGGCTTATGCAAACTTTGCTATGTGCCAGTGCCCAGCTGTCAGTCACCTTCAATAACATCTGAACTTCTTGGCCAATTGCAACCAAATACAATAAAACAGCAGAAGTCCCAAGGGTTTTGTAGAAATGGGGGGAGAGGATAGAGGAAGGGGAGAGAGCCCACCTGGTGCCCTTGCAGAGGACAAGGGGCTCAGTTTTCTAGTACTAGACAACAGATACTCTGCTCCTCAGTGAAGTTTTTTCTCTCTTATGATATCTGAAAGATTTCCTCCTATGTGTAAAGATTTTCAAAACTCTTTCCTTCTCACAGAGATGTTTTTTGGGGGAAGAAACATTGAAGCAGCTCTCCTGGATTTCAAGTAAGCCAGAAAGCCACATATCGCAAAGAAACCTAAATTCATTACTTGTCTTGCTCATGGAAATGCTTTCAGTAAACAAGGAAGAGACTGAGCTGTCTTCTATTTTTGCTAGGTAAACAATTAAGTTAACAGTTATTCATCATGAGTATATTCACAATGTGAGTGAGGCCTGAAACAATAATTTCTGCATGTAGGGAATATAATCGAGGTATTTATGGCATGACTCTGGTGATTATTCATTCTTACATTCACAACCTGATGCTGATAAATGGGGCTGTGTTCTCACAATCACACCTTTGGTATTTAAGAAGTCACTTTTCTGTAGCTTAGGAAGCCAGGTCAGCTTTCAGTGCACCTCTTGACAAGGACACCCTCCTTCTCTAAACTGTGTTACTTGGGCTGCTTTCTTAACCAGCTACTAATAAAATAGACACCTCTACATTAGCATTTACACAATCCCTTTTTGAAGGAAATCTCCCAAAACTCTTGAATTACTATGCTTAGATTTGAAAAGCACAACAGCCTTGAAATGTACAAATGACATTATTTTGGGGGAAATTCCAACCAAATGTGGTGCATTCAGAGGACTTCAACTGCTAATGAGTCCCCGGGCCAGTGCACTGGATCATATCTACTGCAAGATATCCCCCAAATATGTGGAATAGGGAGGTCAGATTCCCATCACCAGCAGTTTAACCCACAGACTGGTCCCCGTCATGTTGCTCCTCCTGCATGGCCTGTGCTTGTGCCCGTGTCAGCTCTCTGTGGAGATCAGAGCATGAGGACAGCGTGGTTTATTGCCCTCCACAAGTTTCTTAAGAGTTCAAATATTACAAGGTCATTTTCCATGTTTTAAGGAAACTCAGTTCAATTTTTTTTTCTATCTGCTGCTTAAAAATAGAGCAGTGCTTTTTTTGCTTTTTGTTTCGAGTATCGGTGATGTAAAATGTTAGCGGCTGGAAATTTCATAATGCTGAGAAGAAGGGAGAATCTGATGGCTTCACAGCAAAATCTAACAGCTGTCCAGGCTTCTGAGCCCTCAGCATGGCTGTGCCTCATGTCAAAATCCACTCTTGGATGGTTCCTCATTGGGCTGGTTTGAAGCAAGTTACGGCTTCAGCTCCTGCCCTGAAAGGTTCTGCCTGAAAGAGAGGAGAATCTAATTGCCACCCTGCTTACAAAACCTTAGGGCAAAACTAAATGAGAGCTCCATAAGAGCTGAAGCACCTTTGTGCCTGGGAGAGGTCAAGGTAAGATCTTAAAAAATAGGGGTAATCCTGAACTTAACATGTTTGGTGAAAAGAAGTCTGCAGAGACATGCAATTTTTTTCTGGTGGTTTTGGTAAAAAACTGAATATGCTGAGGCCAAAGGCTTGGCTGGTTGTTACAGAATTTAGTGGCATCTTTCTGAAACGGGACAATTTGAAAGCAAAATGTTTTCTGCCATAAAGTGCCTTTGATTCTTCAGATTTTCTTCAATCTGATACACCTCTACCTTCCTTTCCATGCCACATTTTCCTCTCAGCCTGTCTCACCAGCCTCTTAATAATGCTTCCTCCTTTATGCTTTCAAACTTTTTCTAGTAATTCTATATAAAAGGACCTAAATCACAAACCTTTTTAATACAATATCTTCACGCTTGCATTTTTTAAATATCACAATAACTCTCATTTATATTTTTCAATTTTTCCCTATTTGCATCTTCTCTCATCTCATTCTAGCACTTCTGCTATTGTTTAGTCTACTGTCTTTATTTTCCTATCTACTTAGCAAAAATACAATACTAAAACTGTTGGAGTTGTTTTACATTGGAAAGTTTAGCTTCTCTGTGGCTCCATATATGTGAAACTCCTCTGTGCTGTTCCAGTGCCATAAAATGCTGCCAAATTTCCACAGGGTGCTCCTGTTCAGCTGTACAGAGCTGTGCTTGGTGCTGCTAGCCCTGGCCTAGCTGTTCCAGAGCAGGAATTACTGCTCAATGTGGGTTTTTCCAAGTCTTCATTTTCTTACCTTCCTCTCTGGTGTGATGAATCTGTGCACAAGGGCTTTAAAACCTACTGTCACAGTGGAACCATTTCACTGCCTGTTCCTTAAAATCCCTCCTCATCCTAGAGCTGAGGCTGCACTTGAAATCCAAAACACCTCCATGCCTTATCTACTGCTTTATTCTGTAACAAAGCACTGGGAAGAGCTGGAAACAAAACAGGTTGAGACTCCTTGCTTTTAAAAGGGATAAAAATCCTCTTGCAACATCCCTTTTAAGCCAAGATGAGGAGACAGTGGATCCTCCAAAAATCCACACTGAAGGAGCTCTCAAGCAGTTTCATAAGTACAGATCCATCACATTTTCCCTACAAATGTGGGAGTCCATTCCACAGAGAGCACCTTCCAGTGTACTTTTGGGCTGTAAATACAATAATGAAGCTTGGGGAACAGCAGGTAAGATGTAAAGAACCAGGAAAGGAATTCCCATCAGCCTTTGATCCTTAACCTGTGTATTATGACTCTACAGAAACTCCCCCCTAAACCAAAATATCCCATTATTTATGTTTATATATTTTAATGGACTTCTACCCTTCCCTCCCCAGGGTACAATTTGTGTGGCAAAAAACACTGTGAGATCTGTTCTGTCCCCCATGTTTTGGCTTCCAGGGAACTGAAGAACCGTGAGAAGGTCTGATCTGATGTTATTTCAGCCCCACAAACAGCTCCCTGAGTGATTCAAAGTGCTTGCAAAAAGTAAAAAAAAAAAAGTAAACACAAATACCTGGAATGAAAATGTGAGTACCCAAGCCACACACACACTGCTGTTTGTCAGAGCAGGAGGGACTGACAACCCAAGCCCTCTTGGTGGTGTCCAGTGTCTCTGAAAGGTTCTCTGGGTGGTTTGTCCATGTCTAACACCACGCTCAAGGGGAAGTGGAAAGGGTTCTGTTGTTCCTTTTCACCAGTTGTACTCAGCTGCTCATGGCTCCTCTTCTTCCCTGAGGCCTCAGCAGAGGCTGCCCCAGACCTCAGGCTTCTAAACCAGTGAAGCTCCACGGCTTCAGGGCTGGCTGCAGCATTTTCCCTCTCAGTCCTCTGTGCCTGCAGGCTGAAGGATGGCAGGAATTTCCCTGTGTGCTGCCCTGAGTGAACAGTGCTGTCCCTTCTAAAGCTCACCACTGGATCCACCTACACCTGAACTTAACCCAGCTGCTCCCAACACAACTGCCTGCCACTGCTGACTCCATCCCACCCCGCTCCAGAGAACCCTCTGTCTGTCTCCTCTGCCCCCACCAGGGGTGTGACCGTGCAGGAAAAGTTATTTTGTGCAAAACTGGTGTTCCAGCCTCAGGGAAGATAGAACCACTGTGTCTCCTTCCCCTTGCACTGTGGTGGGGCTTCCAGCAGACGCTGTGGGAGCCCATCACAGCTGGTTATGGTCCAGACCAACACAACTTTTGTTGCTCTGTGTGGGAGGCCACAGGTATTATTTTCTGTGGCTGTGTAAACCACCACACATTAACTATAAACTCTTAGTCATCTACAAGGGATGTTATGTCACCCTTCATTCATGACCTTATTTGTGGGCTTTATTCTCTTAAAAGAATGAATCTTTGATCATCTTCCCTTTTTTTAGACATGAATATGTGTGTCACACATTCAGTGAGAATTCAGCAATCTACTGACACAAGAACCCTTGGTTCTAAAGCAAAGGTATCCACAAGTTATGGAATTGAGAGCTTACACTCTGTGGCACAGCAGATTTCAGCCAGTGAGTATCCAGTTTAGGATGACACTGAAAAGCCTGACCTTGGTTTTACCCATGCAGCGTCAATGCTTCCGTACAAACCAGGGGTTATTTACAGTGCTGCCCTGGGAGGGATGGCATCCACTGGGACCTTTTGGCTGCCAGTGATGCAAAAGGACTGTTTGGGTAGGAAACAGCATGCCTGGACCACTGGGCTGTAGGTCACAATACCCAAGATACTGCTGTCATTTTGGTTGTGCCCATTTGCCCTTAGAAACCCTTTAACCTCCTTGTCTCTCCATCCAGCTCTTGGCTGTTCAGCTGCCCTGGGCACAGCTTGGCTGCAGTGATTTTATCATCCATACTGACCCTGGTGATCTCGAAAATGAAAAGGCTGATCAGACACACAAGTGAATCTGGAAGACAGCATGTATTTTTGGGGAGGAAAAAATTTTGGAAAAAGGCTGCAAAGCCACTCAAATTCACTGAGTTTCCAAAGAATTTAGGCCCAGATTTTAAGCTCAAGCACATCTGGAACAATTAGTGCTCCAAACATGTGGTACATGTCCTAGAAGAAAGTCTTTTAAAACTAAATAATTACGAAAAACCCCAAGCAGAACCAAGCCTCTGGCTTTTCCACAGAAGCAAGGCAGGACTGCCACCAAACTTGGTGCCCACAACTTTGGAAGCCCCAAACAGAGTTACAAAATAATGACAAATATCAAACAAACTGAAGAAAACAAGGGTAGGGGGAAATGCTGCTCTCCCTTTCCCTGTTCCCTCCCCTTCTTTTCCTGGCCCACCCCTGTGTAAATGACTTCAACAAACCATGAGAAGAACAACTCGCCAGCAGCTGGCACGTTGGACACGGGCAGATGCCAGCCATGGGGCTCACACTGGTTTGGACACGTTTTTTTTTAAATATATGAAGTACATATGTGTCAGTCTGAATGGCTGAGTGAGCCACTGACACCAAGATAAGCAAAGGCAGTACTTAGCATGCACCCTGAATGTTCTCCAGATCCTGTGTCCCCTCCTGTGCCAGGCTAACTCCTCTAATGAGGTTCTTATGCAACTTTATTCCAGTTACAAACAGCCTGAGTCCTTCTTCCAGTCAGTAGGAAATTTTCAGCTGACTATGGAGACCACTTTTTTGTCACAGATTTGTCAGGCAAAAGAAGCTGCATCATTTGGCTTTCAGTGCCCCAACCACAGAGATTTCTCTGTGCAATAAGAAATCAATTAGAGTTTTCTATGCAATTAGATACAGAAATATGCTACTTTCTTTTTTGTGTCTATGATTCATTCTGTGGAACATCTCCTTAGTGAGGTGACACTTGATGCTTCATAAAAAGGGAACAAAAAAATAAAGTCTCTGACCTAAAGAAATGCCCAGTGAGATGCTTGTGGCTAATGTTTGGAAGCAGCAAGGGCTTCCAAGGGCTGAGAAGAAGAAAGTCTCCCTGAACCTGTTGTGTAGTGGTGGGAATCCTTCAGGGAAAAGGGCCCATCTGGGTCAGAAGTGCTGAGGCTGAGGCAGGTGGATGTCATCATCCAGAGAAGCACAGCCTGTGTGAATCTCTCTGGCTGCCCCCTGTCATCAGCTGTTCCATGGGGAACCAGGGCCCAGGTGTGGAGCACTCCATATCTCGGAGTCACACTGACACAAATGTCACTTTTTGCTTTTCTGACCCGCCAAAAGGACTCTGAGCATCTGCCCTGTGCAGGCATTCAGCCATGCCTGAAAAGAAGACTCTTCAGGAAAACAAAGTGTTTTCCTGTGTCTTGAGCTGGAAAATGGAGCACAGACTCCAATTCACAGACTAAACATCAGGACGTATTATTTCTCCTTTTGTTTTGGGACCCACATCAGCGACAGGGAATGGAAAAAACGTGTGAATCGGGTCATTTCCAAGTTATGTGATTCACTCTGATAGGCTGTTGCATTTCTTTGTCTCTCTCCAAGGAATCACGTGGAGCAAAACCACAGCAGGCTGCTGACTTGCTGTGGGGTGGGGGTGGGTGGAGGGAAAGAATAAAAGTGCCTCTTATTTTAGAAAATAATTAACATGCTTATCTTCTTCCAGGTGTCTCCAAGGCCTGTGGAGGTTTCACAGGATTCCCACGAAGGAGAACTTTTGCCCACAGTTCTGCCCCATTATCTCCCTCACACATAACAGAGCTGGGGGCCTGTGGCTGAGTGACCTCAGCATCCTTGCGAAAGCAGTGTGCTTGCATTATTCTCCCCACACGTGATTCCATAAGAAACACCACTCCATGCCTGCTTACTTTTTCTTAACTCTTTCCTCTCAGAGGAAAAGCACTGTATAAACTGTGAGATGTGCCCCTCTATCTGTGGAACACATGCTGGGCAATTTCTGGCATTTGCCCCCATCAGTGCCCGCCAGGGTGGAGACTTTTTGCCCCAGGAGGGCAGCACTCTTGGGGAGCAGCGCATGGCTGTGCCGTGGTTGGAGCTGTGTGAAGGAGCTTTGCTGCCTTTTCTTGGATACACTAAAGACACCTGGACCCCAGACAAGGTGCTGTGCACAGGTAGAGCCCAGCACTGACCTCGTGCTGCCTGTTTGCCAGCCCAGAACACTCTGGCTCCCCTAAAACTGCGTGATGGGCATCTGAGTCCTGTGTTCTGGGTGCAAGAAGGGAGCAACAGAGTTTTGGATTAAACTGATTTTTTCTTTCTCTAGAAAAGCTGAGATCCTGGGAGGACATAAAATGGAGAAGCCCTGTTCTCTTTAAACTTCTCTATCAAGTATATGATTTCTTCTTTCAACACTACTTTACCTGTCCTGCTTTCTTTGAATAGAGATACTGGGGCAAGGAGAAGTTGTCCTCTCCTTCCCTGACCACTCTTTGCTAGTGGGAAAAAGCAGACCAACTAAAGTTTGCCACCACCCCAGGCTCTGGACAGAGGGGTGAAGAGCTTGTAAAACTGTCTTCCTGCATGTTTGCAGAGCACTTAAGGGTCTGATTGTATTACTACAGTGCTGATAATAAATATTGTTAATGATGAAAGCAGGAAGGAACTGTTTACTGGGTGCTGCATGAGAAAGGCAAAATTGGCTATGGCTGCTTCCAAAAGTGTGGAGATTGGGACAGGGAACTGCGTGTGCAGGGTGGTGTTCAGAAAAGACTGATTCTGAAATCCAAATGAGGATGTGTGGGAGCAATCCTTAATGTGTTTGCTCCTGATTTGGTGTAAAACCTCTCTCACACAGAGACCCAGTCCCGTTGCAGGTGTAAGGGAGTCACCAGGCAGCAGGGATGCAGTGAATGGGTGCCACAGGGCAAGGCAGGCTCACATCTGACACTGCAAGCAGCACAATGAACCTCCCCACTGCCAGGCAGGAGAGCTTTGCTCACTTAATTAGGTCTCCCCAGTGTTCTGGAATAAAGATGTTCCCTGAGTGACAACAGGTTCAGACAGGAGACTCCCAGCAGCTGGCAAGTAGAGCCAGTAAAAAGATGGGAACACAGGAACTTCTCCTTGTGCAGGAGGAAAGTGTTCCTGGCGTGTAATAATGGAGGTGGTCATATTTCATGAAGAGTCCTCATTTAAACACATTAAAACTTGTTGGTTGAAACCTGGATGGAGTCCAGGTGTTTCAGAGGGTTAAACCATCACCCCCTCCAAGGTGCACTGCTGGTGGGGTGGGTGCTGGGCACACAGAGGGGTCCTGGAGGCCACGAAAGCTCTGCAAGTCACAGGTGCCACTGTGATCTCCACTCCTGAGTCGGGGCCCTCGCTGGCTGCCAAACCGTACGTGCTGATTGCACCGTGTGGACACCCCGTCAGCTGCTGAGGCCGCCTGACTCATTCCCACTTCGAATCTAGATGACAGTTTGGTTTGAATTAGCTGTGGGCTGAAGCCAAAATCCTGGGTCTGAACTTCCTCAGATTTTGGGAAGCCTTCATTCTGGATCCAAGCTTAGCTGGCTGTAACTTACTCAGAGATTGGAGAGCCAAACCCTGGATCAGAACGTTCCCAGACTATGGGGAAGCTCACAGCCTGTCTTTGATGCTGGGATCATCACAAGGATGAAATACTGCCCTTATGTTAGGATACTCCTTGCTTTCTTCCATAGCTGGTGCATTTTCAGCCCTGCAATTGTACCATTTCAGTTCCGACAATGAGATGAAAGAATAAAATGAAAAGATGTGTTTGTGTTTATTTCAACTGAAAAAACATATTGCTTTCAATTTGCCTGTTGCATAGACAAGAGGCATTTTGGCTTCAGAGCATGACAGTTGTGCCTCATTAAAAAAAACTGGGGATGGAATTCTCTGGCCCCAGCCAGCAACACCACCAGCACCACCAGTGCCTTTCGGTGCAGGAGTCACGAACGCGGCACAGCGAGCGCAGCAAGAGCTCCTTGGGCGCCTGCTACCCCCGAGCTCACCCTCACAGGAATCCTTCGAGCGAAAGGAAAGGGCTGAAGAGTAACAAAATTCCACTTTCAAGCTGCTCGGAAGACACGGTGTGAACAAGCAGCCCCCGGAAGGCGAGATCCCGCAATCTGCTGCCGCGGAGCCGCAGAAGCGCCGGGGACGGCGGCGTGCGAGGCGCGGGCAGGGAGGCAGCAGCAATCCCACAGAAGGTGTCCCTGGGAACGTCTGGGAAACGTCGAGCCGCCTGCCACGCTGCGTGAGGGGAATCTCAGCCCCGACAGAAGCTCCGGCAGCGCCGTGTCCTTAGCTCCGGGTTTACACACTTCACTTGACACCTCTGCCTTGTCCTACAGATGTTGCGCTGCATTTCGGATCGAGCCCCCGACGAGGCAGCTGTTTGAACACATGTGCATTTTCCACTCAGCAAACCGCAAGAATAAGGCAGCAGGGTTACAACGTTTGGATCCTAGGGCTAGAATGAGAGAAGCGGGAGAGGTGTTTCTTTGGGAAATCTCCGTAGTTTCTCCTGTAGTTTCTCTCTTTCCGATTTTGTTCACTGACTGTTCTGTGCTCAGGCCATGGGGAAGGTAAGGTCTGATTGATATTGCAAGTGACAACTGAGGCCTTGAAATCCTTTCTTCAGTTCATCTTCAGGAGGTGATAAGCCCAGAGCGCTTTGCTGGTTCTAGAGAAGTATTTTACCTTTTCTTTGCAAAAATGTACTTTATTCCTATTCCTGTTAATTCACTGTTACTTGTGAATAAATTAGAGTCTGCCACAATAAAGGAGTTTAGAGAGGAATTATCACATATGCTCAGAAGAGAAATATTTTATAATGTTCTTTTCCCTTTGGCCATACTAGAATATGAGAAGAGATGCTTATGTCCCACCAAGGGTCTCACAAAACCATTGAAAGGCTTTTCTTCTATCAATAAACTACAGAAGTTGGGGAGACTCATATGAGTCATTTAATAAAATAAAATGAGCCCCAAAATGGGCTTCTTAAGGACCATGAGATCTCAGGCATCATTATTCTCTCATTGCCAAGGGCAAATATGGCAGATTCCGTCAATTATTTGTCTCCTGATTTACATCAGTTGGTTTAAGGTGAACTGCACTTCTTTTTCCTGTGATCCAACATCTGTTTTTTTGAAAAACAGATGTGCACAAATCCATCTGATTAATGTGCTTGATTCTGCAATTACTGCAGGATAAATCAGCAGCACACTAAAATCAACCTGGTGTCAAATTCATGCTCCTGCACCTTCAGCACCCAGCTTGTCTTGACTTAGGTCTTTGCTCTACAAAACTTGTTTAGATACAAAAGGGCCAGAGTAAAATCCTCAGTGCCAGGACGTGGAACATTTCAGATGATATGATGTGGAGTTATCAATAATGGGGCTTCAGTGAAAAAATTCAGTGCCTTTTAAATGACTGCAAGTTATCTTGTGTGCTAACAGGGGAGAAATATCCCTTTGTCATTTAGTTACATCAACCTCTTAGATATTACTTGAAGTTGTCAAAGCAAAATAGAAATATATATAAATATAAATGAAGAAAAAAGTATATCTATCATATATATAACTTGAAATATAGGCTGAGTCAAGGGAGATGCACCTTTCTGAAAGCGATGAGGGATGCAATGGATTATCTGATGGAAAATCAGTCTCTGTGCTCTGTAAACCAGCTGGAAGTCCCAGCACATGTTGCTGTTTGCTTTGAAGGTCTTGCTGCTATAGGAGACAGAGCCAACACAGGAATTAAAATTAAGGAAGTTTTCTTTACAGATTGGACTATGACTGGTTTTGTTGTCCATGTGAGGGGAAAGGTGAGTGGGAAGATCCTCATGGATCCTCTGCTGGTGTTGGGTGCCCTTTGCACTGCCCTGTGCTGTGAAAAGCCTTTCACACAGAGGTTGTTGGGTGTCATGCTCTGCATCACTTTGGAGTGAAGCCCATTTTGTACCCCTGCCTTCCATCTCCTCGTGTGGGTGGGAGCTGGGATTCCCTTCCCAGATCAGGGCAGCTGATGGTCACCAGTCCTGGTGGCAGCAGCCACTTGCTCTAAGTCTGATGCTGGTGCTGATTGTTACTTGACCTTGGTATTTGTATGAGGGGGAGCAATCAATATGAGGAAAAAATGTGAAAGAATTTTTCCCCTTGTTCATTCTGTCACAGCTGCCTTTCATCTCCTCCAGTATGGGTAGTGCTATCAAAATTCCAGTCCAGATCCAAACTTGCATTTTCCCCAAATCTCAAAGTGCTTTGAGCTGGAATCCATCACTTTTTTTTCCCCCAGCTGAAACCTAGTAAATGTGCTCTATAAAAAATGAGTTTGGCCAACATCTGGAGGCAGATAAAAATCTTCCAAACTACTGTTCCACAATCTTAGGGATCATTAGTACTGCAGAACATCTATATAGAATATTTATCTTAAGTATGTAATAAAATGAAAGCTACTGCACCAAATTCAGTACAACCTCTGATGAAAAGAAATGCCTCACATCAACATCAAGCTGGAGCTTTTCTAGCCAGAGAGAATCTTTTCTCTAGCCAAAGCACAGAGACTTGTAGTTACACAAACTTAACACTAAACACAGGAGGAAAATTTATTATTTTAATTGTGATATTTCATCACTGGTTAGTTTAATGTCTTTTTCCCCCTTCTTCTTTTAATCACCCTCCCCCTCTCCTTGGGATGGTTTATCGCTTGTAAATTATTTGTCACATCGTTGTAATTCTATCCAGATCCTTAACTTTCTAATCATGCATCTTTTATGGGGTCTCTTTTAAAGAAGCACTATAATTACTTGCCAAGGGTCCCTGTAAATTTTATCAGGCTGTAAAATATTATACTTTAATTATTTGAAAAAAAAAATTGGAAATGTTCCCTCTGAAAGGCTGCACGATCAATATTGCAAGGAGCAAGGCACCTTCTGCAGTCCTGTGTTGGTTCCTGCTGTACACCTCAGAAACCTTCAAAACTCTTCCACTTCATTCAGTGACATGGAAAAATATTAATGGAGAAAGTGGCCTTTGATTAAAACGAAGAAAGTGCTTATTGTAAGTTTCAGCTGTTGTAAAATAAGCAAAGAAGATGACAAGGATGCTCTCCCAGCCTTTTTGTAGGAGGGACAGGGACTCCACTCCCAGCTTGGTGACTGAGATGTGCAGTTCAGAGTAGAGCAGAAATGCAGAATAAACTGCAGATGCAGAAATGAGTCTGATCTTCCTCATAGGAAATTAAACTTTTTTAGAAGAAAGATTCTCTGTTTCTATGCAGATTTTGTAACTTTCATCTTGCTGATTTGCTTAATTTCATTAGTAGTAAATATAGAAATTCTAATAACACTTCTAAAATTATTTTCTACTATCAGTAGGTATTTGTGATTCATTTCTGTAATCCTTTATCTCACAAACTAACACCTTCCATGATGCAGTGTTCTAGAAGTATGGAGAAATTAGGTACTTGACAGTGACCTGGAGTGGTTTCTGGAGCAAAGCTCCTCATGCACTATTAAAATAAAGAAAGGTTTGTAGTTAGTTTCAGGCTGGATGTGCATAAGGTGTGGGTTATATCTTGTACTCCTCACCAGCACTTCAATTAAGTGTGCACATAACTCGTGCCCATTTCTGGTAAGTTTGCATTTCTTTAGATTGCTGGGATGAAATATGAGGGAGTTAAATGATTTGGTCAAGGAGCATGGTGAGCAAAGTAAAATACAGATCTCACCTCACCTCCTTGCTCCCAGGGAACACCAGGGGAGGTGCTTAAGAGGAGTGACATACTGCTTGATCTGTACAATTCCTCTTATCCTATGAGAACCTCTTATCCTGTTTGTTCAGTGGCTTTCCAGGTTTTATCCTGGGAATATCACTATTATTACCCTCTGAACAGCACCAGATGAGACTCACCAGCACTTAGACAGCTGGAACTGTGAGATCCATGCGTGCTGAACAGACAGTCCTGCTCTTTCCCAGGTTTTCTGTAAATAACCACTAAGAGTACTTTTCCTAAAGCCCTTTCTGTAAAAGCACAGCACTGCCAGTAAATTGTCATGTTCTGCACAGCAGCAGATTTTGCAACAGGCTTTGGCCTGGGTGTCAGTGGCATTGGCAAACATTCTCCCATTTGAATGTGGAGAGTCCCCCGTGCACCATCCCACCTGTGCAGGTGACACATTCTCTGCACAGATCTGTCACAGATGAGGCCCTGAGAGGGGCAGTGCCCTGTGTCACACTACGGCATCCAGGAGATCAAACAGGAAATAGCTTTCATTCACCACTCAGGCCAAGTCCAGCAAGGATTTTTAATGATAGTTCATGAATGACACAGGCCTTGAGATTTATTTACAGTGGTTGCTGACCATCAGAAACCATTCAATAAATATCTCTTGTAAACCTCACACGAGTAAATACAAAGCTGGCTCAAGCTACTCTGTGTTGTTGCTATTTTTAATAGCTGGATGCTGGCAGAGGGCAGTGGTAAGAGTGTTTAAACATGGATATAGCTATGGATGCTTCAATTATTCATTTCAAGCCAAGGTTTCAACTGAAGTAACCTTTCTACCTGTAGGCAGGTTGTCCATGATGAGCTCTGTGTTTGTTTCATACCCATTCCATACTGACATAGGCGAATAAAGACACTGTAAAGCCTGAACAGCAGAAAATATATTGGTTAGCAATTAACAAGACACGCTGCAGATGTTTGAAAATCAGTATAAAACTGATTTCCACAGCATGACAATTGTCCTACAAGGGCCCCTGGGGACTTCTCTGCTGTTGTGTCAGCCCAGGGGTCAGGTTCATGCTCCCCAAACCCCTCAGCTCTTTACCTTGCTGCTGTGGAAGTTTACACCCCCACTCACTTCTGCAGGGAGCCAACTGTCTGCTCAGTTGGAAACTCAAGTTTTTAGTTGGAAACTCAAGTTTTTAGTTGGAAACCAGGTTTTTAGTGCTTTGGATCTGCCCCTTCAGGCAGGGAGAGTGTCACAAGCTGAACTGAAACGGGTTTAAATCTGAACATTAAAAAATTTGTGGGGAAAAAAAGGGGAAAAAAAAGACGCCATACACAGAGCTATTCTGCATCCTGAAGGACAGGGACCAAATGATGCAAATAGTTGGCTTTTCGGAGCCTGCAAAGGCGCCACTGCCTGCAACCAGCATCACCCCTGTTCTCCAGCTAACACCAGCCACTTCACATCCACTTCAGCATTGCTTTTTTATTCCCCACCCCAAACAACTGCTTGCCTTTGATTCCTCCCGGTCGGGGCCAGCAGTTCCACCCCCGCCTGCATTTCTGGGGCCTGGATTCCCCGGCTTTCCCCGGAGAAGCCGGGATGGCGCTGCCCGGGACGCGGGCTGGGAGCGGATCCCGGCGGGAGCGGATCCCGGATCCCGGCGGGTCCCGGCGCCGGGGATGCTGCAGGGCAGGCAGCCACCGGAAAGCCAACAGGCTCCCAGCTCCGGGGCTACAAGGCGTCCTGCGGGCTGCCTGGCAGCTACAAATCAGCTGCACCGCACGGCAGGGGAGGAGACGCTGTCGGCATGTGAACTCCGCAGCCGGGGATTCGGGGACCGCTCCTTTCCCCGGGCACGTAGGTGGTGCCTGCCACAACCGCGTTTTCTTTGGAGGAAACAGGGGAAAGGAATTAAGTAACGGAGCAGAAGTGAATTCTGGTTTTGGTGCAGGTTTTTGCTGATTTATGGCTTGCACATTTCGACAACTACTTTGTAAGTGGTTCACAAAGTGTAGTAGTTTAATGATCAGGATCTGTAATACTGAGAAATGACAGTAAAATACAGCATGTCCTCAAATTGTATTGCTATAGACACACAAAATGGAGTCTTACAAGATATAGATTAGTAAAAAGCTATAACTGCTTTCCTTTTTCCCCCCTTTTTTCCCCCATGCATGACTATAAAAGCATCTTAACTTCTGCTCTGAAAGGAACTGTACCCCACAGTGTCCCCTTTATTAGAGCTCCTCTACAGAATAAAGATCTTATTTTTTTCAATATAAAAATATAAAAAATCCAGTTAAAAACAACAAAAAAAGGCAATTTATACTGGACTGAACACCAAAAGATTTTCTTAACAGTGATGACCTAACGTGTTTTGAAGCTGCCAGGGCCAGGGTCACAGTCCCCCATGTGTCACCTCAGCCTGATGTACAGCATTCAGAAACATCAAGTGCACAGCCTGAGCATGTGGAATTATTACATGTAATCACAAAATGCTAATTGGTTACTGAGGCAAGCTGTATCGGATGAAATGGAAAACAAACCAGAAGCTGTTTCTCCAAGGCTTTTAAAGATAAAAGCATGGCTAAGCTTGGGTAGTTAGAACCAATAACACTCAGATATTCTCTTTGATCCCATATTCCTGCATGTCCATTATGAAACCATCAATATTGTGTGAAGGTTGGAGGGAAGGTGTAGGCTCTCTGAGGACTGGCCAAGTGCTATCTTTGCATCTCTCTCAGCTCCTCTTTCCGATATTTATCTTCTTCAGTGATTCTGATACCACAAACAGGGGCAGCTCACATCAAACTCGAGGCAGGGAGGGGAAAAGAAATGAGAGGTGTTTGGAGGGAGGACACTGCCACGGGTCTAGGCCAGACTTCCTGGCCAGGGCTTTCCTGGAACACCACACCTCTAAGTACTGTATTTGCCTCAGGCAAATTCCCTCCACATAATGGTGAAGAGAAACACTAAACCCACAGATACACACATCGACTGAGAATTCAGCAAATGCAAAAATCATTCCATCTCTGGGCCTTAAACTGTACAGAAGTTATTAGGAGGACAAGGCACTGATGCAACAGCAATGAAGTCTCCCACCACCTGTCCTTGGCACCCTGGAATAAGTGGGAACTTCATTTATCTGGGAAGGTGAGTATTGTACATGTGTGTAGATTGTTCCCTTAGATATCTATCAGTTTCAAAAGCTTAAGAAAATATCAGTAATACCTGGCAAATGATTCACATGAAAAGGTTGTCACAAGATTATCTGCCAGGCTAGGGTGATGGAGGAGGTAACAGCCCACAGGAGATGTGCAATTAGTCCATGATTAAAAGTTTTCAACACAGCAAAACATCTGCAAATGTGTTGGAAATACGAGACTGTGGACAAAATATCTGTGGATGGAGTTCAGAGTGCTTTTTACCAGATCCTAAAATCAATGAGGTGAGGTAATAAGCTGACAGAGGTGCATCTAATTTACACGATGTCATTGAGTCATCCTGCCTCTCTGAAAACAGCAGAGTTTGTGCCATGGAGAGGCTGCAGCATCTCTCAGCTTCTGTGGTGCCAACCAACACCGCCTTTTTTAGGGCAAGGAAACCCCTGTCTGAAGACAAGGATGTGCAGAGGAAAGTGGCACAGATGGTTAAAGCCCCGTAAAGAGAATCCCAGTGGCCTGTTCCCTAGTCTCAGGGTAAGCCTCAGGAACGAGATGCCAAACCTCAGGTGCCTCCTACACCTGGCAGCAGGCAGTGGTGGTTGTTTTGGGGTCCCACAAACTCTGAGGAGACTCTGCTCTTGGGCAGGTCTGAGCTTCCAGAGCCTTTGGAAGGCCTGGTTCCCCAAGGAGCAGCCCCTGGCTGGTGCCAAGAGCTCTGGAGCTGTGGAGGAGCAGAGCCGAGTGTGCAGTTGCCATAGCAGGGAGGGGGATCTATGGAAACCCCTGAAAGGGCATCACTCCAGGCAGTCTCCAAACAGCAGGACCACAGACAGTACCAGGGCACTTACAAGACACGCTGTGAAGCCAGGATAATTTCAATCCATTTAGCAAAGTGCTTCCAGTCCTCGTTTCAGAGCAGGCTAAAGGAAAATAGAGTGAGTATTGCACAAACAAAGTTGATCTGTACCTACAGCACTTTATTCAAGAAAAAACTAAAGCTATCTGACTGTTCCCTGCTCTTGGATTTTTATTTTCCTCTCTGGCAAAATGCCTTCCTTCCTTCCTTCCTCCCTTCCTTCCTTCCTTCCTCCCTTCCTTCCTTCCTTCCTCCCTTCCTTCCTTCCTTCCTCCCTTCCTTCCTTCCTTCCTTTCTTTCTTTCTTTCTTCTTGTTTGTTTGTTTGAAAGACTGCTGCAGTGTGATGGTGAGCTGCTTTTACACAGACTCATTAACCCAAAAGGCACAGGTGGAAATCATGGGGTAGTCAATACCTTATGGCAATGGCAGACACTCTGGTAACATGATATATATCCGTGAGTAATCACACCCTATTCTCCTCACTTAGGGTGGAAAAGTGCCCTTGAAAATTGCTTACTCTCCCACTAAAACATACAGGATTTGTACTCTAAGGGACAACACAGAAGTCCAATGAATCACTGAAATCAGGAAAAAACCAAGTCAGGTTCTTTGAATTTGTCCTTTCCTGAGCAGAGATTGAAGAGAGAGGTCTTAAATTTTTCTTGGTGTTGCATTATACTGTGTCCTTGGAAATATCAACAAGTCTAGCTAAATTTGTTCTTGAGATTTGCAAACAGGATGAATTTTACTTTTGAACCTAATACATTTATCAATCTGTTTTTGTCTTCAGCTATTTACATTATCATAGTAGTCAAAAGCATTATGACACATCTGACCAGAAATGTTCTGCTGAATACATCACAAAGAGACCCCAAGTGCTTGCAAAGATGGAAAATGCTTTGTTTTCTCAAGAAAGTGCTCATTGCTCGTTTTCCAGGAATTTTGGGACAAGATCATCTTTCATGTTCTCTTTTCTGGGGAATTCCTCACTGGATATAAATAACTCAAAAGCACTCAAATGACATCCAGTAGTCTCAGTGAAGGTATTGCTCTGGTATAGAAACCTAACTGGTTATGCAAGTTCTGTTGGGATAATTTCAAGGTGCCTGCTAGAGGCACTTCTCATCCACTGCTACCTCCAAGGATGTTTGAGATTGTCGAAGAATTATTGTGTTTCAAGGCCAAGAGGGGTCATTTTTATCACTGATTACGGATTCTTACATTTTATCTTAAACCCAGGATTCAGGCAGGCTGAGCTGTTGAGAGCAGTGGACAAACTGTCCACTGTGGTTGAGAGTGTGTGGACAAAGGTTTGCCTGGCATCAGGGAACCTCAGCTTGCTCAGCTCAGAGTCCCCAGTACATTTGCAGAGTAAGTCTTGAACTTCTTGATCAAGAGGGAGGGTGCTTTAAAAGTGTCCTGCCCTTGTGTTTGTCCCAGTGTATAACACAGCTTTGTACACGTCACGGCCTTTTGCTTTTTGGGTGGCTGTTTTTTGCTGTGTCCCAGAACCAAATACGAGTGGAGGCAGCAGAAGACCTGTCTCAGACCACAGTGGAGGTGCAAGAGCTGTAACCTCCTCCTGAGGGAGCCCAGAGAGATTCAGGCAGGGTTACAGAGAGGTGACTGGGGGTTAGGTGAGCATTAGGTGAACCTTGTAGAGGTCTAATAGGGTGAGCATGCTCAGAGAAAAAGGTCTGAAGATGAAGGATGCTTTTGCTTCAACTCGAGGGGTAAAGATTAAATTCTCTGGAAGCTGCAGTCCAGATTGGACAGAGGCTTTGTTCTCTAAATTATGTTCTCAAAACTCTGATGAATAATTGCCTGCCCTAGAGGCTGGAAGGAGGAAAGAGCCCAGGCTCCATGCGATGGGTCCTTGGCTCCT
This sequence comes from Nicator chloris, assembly GCA_013400495.1. Taxonomy (NCBI): domain Eukaryota; kingdom Metazoa; phylum Chordata; class Aves; order Passeriformes; family Pycnonotidae; genus Nicator; species Nicator chloris. The sequence continues at coordinate 1,005,530 of WAAE01016891.1, forward strand.
AGGTCACCTGCAGCTGAGATGATCACTGGTGGAAGTTTGTGCAATCCCATACAATCAGAGAAATCACTGTGCTCTCTGTAACACTGGTATTCTGGACAATCAGTGCCTCCAGGCAAACTTTAATGGAAGATAATTTAACAATTATCAGAAAATAGAGTGCAAACTGCAGTAAGGCCAGCTATACAGAGTTTCTTTTTCTATCAACTTGAATATTCTGCAGCTCTTTAGATCAATAAAGAGAAAATGTAAAACACACGCTTTTTGCAAATGTTGCTGAATCAAAAAAACTTCTACATCTATTTCAGGCTTGTGTGTGAAACACATTAAAAGACATCAGATACAATCTCCAAATTTTGTGAATGTTGTTCAGTATTTCAAGTGATCTACAGGGACACCCAGGGCAGCTTTCAAAAACATCCAGGCCAGTGAATAGCATTGAGCTAAGAAATGATCTTTCTTTTTTTTTTTTTTTTTGGTAGGGATGAATTTCTCAAGCTGGCCAAAAATGAAGATGCAATCCCAGATTGGAGGGAAAGCTCTCTCTCTCTTCCCTCCCCATTTCTCCAGAGCAAAGATTTGAAAATTGCACTTGGAAGGCATTCAATCAAGCAGACGGTCAGCTGTGCTCACATACATTTGGATCAGGTTTTTAGAGCCATGCCAGAACATACCTTATGCAAAATTAGTAAAAACAATAACACCAGAGCAGAGGAATAACACAGCAAACCATACAGACACGTCAGGCACAACCAGCCATTAGGTGAAAGGCCAACATCATTTAGCAACTCACAAGTTCATAAATGGTAGATTTACAGAAATTTAATCCCCTTCTACTCATCAGGGGATTTCACAAGAGACCAGAAATAGCTAATTGGGAATAGGAGCAATGTATTTAAAAACAATGAAACACACTTCAGAAAATGCCTTTGAATCCCTCAAAAAGTAAAAGCACAAATTAAAAAAACATGTTTTTCTAAGAAGCAGCCGCAGGTTTACAGGGTGGGAATTGGCTAACTTCTGAGAGTCTGTGCTGTGTGTCTGGCCACTGGTTGGCAAATGCAGACTTTACACTATAAAAGCTGTTTCAGTAACACTTTGAAATACTTGTCCAATCATGTTGAGTTCACTTGGGATTCATTATAATATCATTAGATGGGATTATATCATTTGGTTTAATGTCAATTGCATTTCCATATTGTGTCCAGTGGTTTTATGATGTGGACAAATATTCCACCAAGGACTAGGCTGAGGCCATCACACTTAAATTCTTTTCCTGAGTCACAGTTGGCAGAAATCCTCATCTCAAGACATCCAGGCTGCAAAACCCTCCTTGGAAGCAAAGGGGAGATCAAACACAGTTTTTGTGCTGTTCCGACAGCTGCTCCAGTGGTGCTTTTGTTCTAGAGTTTGCTGCACCCACCTTAGTGCTGGAGTCAAATACAGAACGGATTGCCTGGGTCTCCTTTCATCCTGACTGGAAAGACATGATGAACTGTGGATTTTGAGAATTTCTGATTGATAGTGGCCAGTCTGATGGGAGCAGGAGCTCAGCCTCCTCAGCCTCCTCAGCTGGGACCACACAACACTGACAGACACCTGGACTGCCTGGAAAGCTGGAAATGAGCTGAACCCTCAGACTCAAATGTCTGATCACATCTGCTTTCACATCCAAAACATCCAATGCTCCAACAGCAATAAAGCTCTAGAGAAATGAAATCTTCACAAGTAGCAGCAAGAAGGGTGTCAGACGTGCTGTAGCACAAGGTTGAATTCCTTTTCCAGTATGGCCCTCATCACTCTTTTGGGACAATGGGTAAATAACTCCCTATTCTTGTACAGGGAACAAGCAAAACTCATAGGTATTGCACTGCATAATACATTTTCAACGGGAATTTTGTTGCTGTCACCTCTAATAGAAATTAAATATATGTGCTAATGGCCTAGGTAACAGGAATGCAGGTTTTTCTCTGGAGAAAAAAGTGTTGTTTTCTGAGAGACTTAGAGTCCTGCTGGAGAAGAAGGTGGATTCTGTTATCTAAAGCTGTCTGGAAGTACTTTGAAGAAAGCACATGGCAAAGCACAGAAAAATCTAAGGAAATAATAATAATAATAGTAATAAAAAAACAGACACATGATAAAAATGATCAAAGCTTCATGTTAACAATGATAACCATAATAATGTGTAATGGTACTGTATAGACAAAGAATAAGCTCAGAAATACACGTGGTCGAAGATCTGTTTTGCTTGTCCTACAACAGACTGTATGTTGGTGAAGCTTTTGTTCTTGATTATAGAATAATATACACCATTAGAAAGCCAGGTGTTAAAAAAACCCCCCTAGATCTTCCTCAGAGTTGGTTTGCTTGTAAAAATGATCAAGATCTGATTTGAATTCATGTGCCTGTGTGTTTGTGGGGAACCCTTTGCCCCTCATATCTCATAGCCCTCACCTGGTCACAGCTTGAGCAGCGAGCACGAGATCCCTGATTCCTCCCACCCCGGGGAGACAGAGGAAGGAAGAAATTCCCCACAAAACTTTCCCCTGTGCAAAAGCAGGTGGAGTCTTTCCACAAACCTTGGAGAAATGTGAAGTTTTCCAGGCCCCTTCCTGCCTATCAAATCTGACTGGCTCAAAGGCAGAGAGAATAAAGTGAAATTGTTGATGTCAAGCACTCAGTCTCTTGCAACATCCATAGAAGGCTTGTTTCCAGAAACACAGAATCTTGTTTTTCATGAGGCACAGACCAGAACAGAGGAAGCTGTTCAGGACAGTTACAGCTCTGTTGGACGTGCAGCAAACTTCACAGAGCGTCCTCTGCCCGTGTTTTGGACAGCCCAAGGAAGCTGTGGAGGGGTTTCTCTCAGCAGGAACCTGGCCTAGGATGCTGTTTCTGACGGAGAGTCTCAGTGAGTTTGTAGGGAGGCTTAAGCCTCTTTCTAGGCATCAGGCAACGTTTGGCCTGGGGAGAGCCAATGAGTCACATCTGCACAGCTCCTTGGCGAACACAAGCCCTATAAAATTCTACTTTCTTGTACTCAGGAGTTTCTGAGGAAGATATATTTTCATGGGAATTTACAATTTTTTGCCCTCAAGAGAAACTTCACCGTTTCCCTTAATCAAAAGTGGTGTCATTTTTACCACTAAACATCTCACTTCTTCCCATCTGTCCAAAACCACTCTGGGGAGACATGGGCTTGGAAGAACTTGCAAGCCTTGGAGGGCCAGATCTCCCTGACTCAGTTCCTTTTATGGCCCTAGGCAGTGGGCTTACCTATAAATACATATCCCATACATGTGGATGTAGCCCCAGCACACCCAGTTCCTGGCAGACGTGGAGCAGAAGCCAAGACAGAGCAGATTCAAACCACGCTGTCTCCTGGAACAAAGGGGACTGAAGCACAGTCTGCAGCGGTGCCTGGGCAGCAGCGAGGACAGGTCTGGGTTTGGCAGGCACAGAGCCACGGGCTGTGCTGTGACACAGCTACTGGAAGTGATGGATGTGCTGGGGAAAGGCCTCAGCTGACCGTGTGGGCAGCGTGGAGGAGCCTCCCGTGCAGGTTTCCCAGCACTGCTGGGCTCCAGGCACCGGCTCAGCACCGCGCTGCACGCACATGGGCTGCTCTCTTTGCACTCTGGCCCACCCAAAGTCAAATTTCCAAATCTCCAGCACACATGCCCGTGTAACCTGGTATAACCTCATGTACAGCCACATGGGGAAGCAGCTCTTGGGTCTATTTAAGACATGTTTTGCCTGTAGGTCTGGTGATCATGGGAAGCTACAAATTGCTCTGAAGAAGAGCTAGTTGACATTTACCATTAGGTATATTTTTCTATTATTAAAATGGAAGGAAACCTCAAGGAAAAATGTCAGGTTTCTAATTACCTCCAAAGAAATAAACCCCTGGTAAATGAAAACGTTCAGTTTGCAGTAGCCAACAAGGGAAACATTTCTCTAACAATCAAAAAGTGGAAGTCTTCAGTCTGTCATGCAGATATTTCCTGCAAGGTTTAGCTGGCTCTATTCTTTGGTTGCTAAAAACTGGGGGAAAAACAATCAATGGATTTTTCTTCTTGTAATAAAAATATTTTTAGTCTGTGCACACTCAACAGTTCTGTAGTGGGGGAATATTTTCCTTCCCCCTTCTCTATCCATCATTGCAGCACTAAAATACAGACTTTTCCCTCTTCAGTGTTTTGGTTATGCCCCTGTCCCTTCTCATTAGAATTTCAGTTGCAATTTCTAATTCTGAACTCACACAGGATGGATCTGGGGACTAGGGAGACTTTTTATTCCAAAGTAGGCTGCCAGCAAGCTTGCCAATGAGAGGGTTATCAGTGGAAAGGAGTCTTGCAGAGCCATAAATTCCAGCAGGTTGTGAGAGAGGTGTGTCATCTTTTTTGTTTGTTTACTTGTTTATGTGTTTTTTTTTCCCTGAGGATAAAACCCAGTAATAATTAATGCTGTTGTTTGACATGTTCCTTCTGATGAACAAACCTTCTTCCACTGCCTTCCCTTTGTTGTGCTGTTTCTAAGAAGTGCTGGATGAAAACAAAGCTGCATTTTCCAAAACCACATTCGGTGTGGCCGTGCACGTTTGTGCTTGGTTTAAAAATATCTCTACACTTTTAGATGTGTTCAGCTCCTGCCTTTTCCAGAAAAGATCTCCAGTTGAGTGCTGGGCTGTATAAAGGTGATCTGGATGTCAGTGCACACTGGTGGACATGGGAAAGAGCCAGGCTGAAAAGGAGGAGGGAGGCATGTTCTCACGGACACAGAGGTGTTGGGGAAGGTGATATAGGGAAACCTTATAAATATGATTGTTTAGTAGGAGGTTCAGAGAACATTGGGCCAGTGAATGAGATAGAAATGACGGTCACTTTTGATATGGGAAGGGATGCCAGTCCAGGGGCAGGATGTTAAGCAATACTAGTGACCAGGCAGAAAAGGAGTCTGCAGGATAGCAGGAAGAAGGGATTATAGAAATTAGCATAAGGAGGTAGTGTCTTATTTAAATCTAGTAGTTCTCATAAGCTGTATGTAAATTCTATAGGATTTGTGTCTCACACCGCTTAGTTACTGTAAATAGAATATTCAACACAGGATAAAATAGACTGTAACAAGAAATTCGCTCTCTTGGAACCCTCTTGGAACCCTCTTGGAACCACGCCAGCAGCTGGGCTGGAAACTGATGGCAAACGCTGGCACCCACGACCCCTGAGAATAAAGCATGTGTTCCATGAGCAACCCCGCCTCCTGAAGTATATCATCTGACCATCGAGAGAACTTCTCTTATACAGAGGGGTCTGCACGCTGGTGCTGCCAGGGTGGCTTTTAAAAGCAGAGGAACGGCAGAGCACGGAGGAGTTGGCATTTTTAATGTAGGCACGGTGTGTTTTAGTTTCTCTTTCAACAGTTTCTCCAGAAGACAGGACTTCCACAACACGGAGTTAAGGGCCGAGAAATGTCAGTTTAATTTGGTCTCTGATACTCAATCAGTGCGTGGCCTCAGGCGAGTGACTTATCTTTCCTCCATCTGAACATCTACATCAGTGAAACAGGGGGAAAGCACTTTCCACAGGGGTGTCAGGGAGTCAGCACAACTCATTAACATCTGCTCGGAGCTTTCAGATCCTGCAGCAGAAGATCCTCTGCAGACACCCGAGGTTAATGCACTGCCGGGGTGACGCTCAGGGGGACCCTGGGCCTGGCACCCCCACTCTGTGCTCAGTGACCCAGAGCTGGTGCCACGGGGCAGGGCAGAGGGGCTGGGTGCCCAGCACTGCCGTCAGAGGATGCTCCCGCTGCACGGGGCTGGGCTGGAGCAGCGCCAGCAGCGCCTCGCTGAGAAACAACCATCCGATGGATCAGCCCTGATGGCTGCATCCAGCTAATGAAAATGCATGTAATTGATATTTTATAACTGTATGGAGAAAGGAGGTTTTTTAGGGCTTTAATGGTATCGATTGACGGAAGAAAGCCAGATAGATGTCTCTGAGCTGCAGGCTGTAGGGCTAAAGTGCCTTTGAGCCAGGAAATGTATACTTGTTTAAAATTCACTTCAAATTTTCACATCATTTGCAGCTTTTGATGGCATTTTTGGGCCCTGGCAATTAATCACGTAGTCACTCGAGTCAACTGATTGTCTCATTTCTGATCAATTTTGTTGTCAACCCCTATATTCTGCATACTGACTTGTACTGTGATCTGAGAGAGACAGATATCCTTTGGGATATGCTTTGGGATGCTCTCCTTGCATGTAGTCTCTGACAGAACTTCAGTCCTGCTCTTTTCTGAGGGTTATCACTGTTCATTTCACATGGAACTGTTTGGAGTGGCCCAGTGGAGGCAATCCTGCTGCTCTAAAACAGATGCAGGTACTGTTGCTCACTATTTCCCTGAGATGGTCTTTTGCTTTGTGTTTCTACGGCCTTTGAAAAGAGAGTCAAGGGGCTTGATCTTTACTTGGACTCCTCATCATGCCTCAATTCATTGTTATTTAGCTTTTCTCATATCCAGCTGTGATTACACAGGCAGCCTTTTTGGCCACGGCATCACACTGGACGAAGCAGCATGTGGAAAGAACATTTATTTGTTTCTCTATAAAACAGGAAGATTAAAGAGCAGGGGATCTGCAACAGCTGGCTCCTACTGCAGAGGAAAAAAAAGAGGACCTGGGTTCCCCATGCAGGCAACTCTAACATGCAACCCAAATCTAGATGAGACTGGATGAAACGGGAACGAGTACAACAAGCCTGTTGTGGCAAAGGCACGGGCTGGAAAAGCTGGTGAGAAGGGTAATTTAGATAAAGCCTAACAGTGCTGGCTTAGCTTTAAAGCCCATCTCTGTTTTGGTCATTGTAAATAAAAAAATTGTTCTGTGATGAGATGGAAAAGTGGATCCAGCCATAGACACTGCAGGTCCAGTAACGAGTCTGAGTAGTGCATGAGGCTCTGAGATGGTTTATGTTGGTGTTATCTTCTTTTTTTTTTTGTTAGTTGGGGTTTGGGTTTTTGTTTGTTTGTTTTGTTCTTGAGGCTTTTATCTGTTGCTCATCTTGAGATATTTCAAAAGCGAAGTTGATCTCCTTCTCTTTTTCTCTTTTTCACTCTCACTCATTGGAGCAAAACACGAAAGACCCACATGCAAAACATTAAACCAGAAGAAAACAAAACCAGTAAAAGACAACAAGTAAAAGGAAGAGAAGTTGACATTTCCTGATCTTCCTCTCCATGCACCCACTCACAATGAATTATTTGGCACGTACACATGAAAGGGTCTCAATATGAATGCAATGTGAGATTTCATTTTCAACTCTTACAAAATGAAATAGTTCAATAGAGAGAGAAAAGGAATGGGCTGGACATGAGAGGAAAGTGCAGAGTCATTCTTTCTCTTCTTGTGGTCAGTGTGGCATACCTTGGTTGTAGTTGTGCTTGGGACACTTTGCTGGGGGAAGAAAATTAAGAAAATATTATTTGTTTGAGTGGTATTGGTAAAACTTCACTGTCACTTCATGCAAGACTGTCCTGCCAATACCAGGTCATCGAGGGTTGCCCTAAACTATAACTGTTAAAGTGTTACTGTTGTACTCTCTTCCACAGCACCAGTTTGCAGTTTCTCTAATTTGAATTAAACTTAATTCATTTGTAAGAGCTGGCTTAGACAATCCAACATTACACAACATCTACAGAGGTTGAAAGCTGGGGTAATTTCTTAGGGTGAAATTCTAACCCAATGAAATCAGAAGCAAAACTCCTGCAGCTTCAAGGTTTCAGCTCATGGCAACTTAGTGCCATGAATTATTTGTACTCTGGGTGTCTTTTGAATATTTGAGTACATTAAGAAAAAAGCATTGGGTTTGTCTCTTTGGTCATTAAGAAAGAATATACAATGGCTGCAAGTTTTAAAAGTTAGATCGAGAATTACAGGGTTGGGTATTTCTGCTGTCCCTGCAGATCTCAATCCCAAATCTGTTCTTACAAGTTTTTGGGACTACCCTGCAAACAGTGGAGGATTTACAAACAGAGCTATGCTCTTTCTGATAGTCACAATTTAGCTCATGAGTGTGCTGATGATGCCTGAGACACAGACCAGAGTTCTCCCGAGTTTCATTGACTTCACAGGACTGGCCATGAAATAGCCTTCCCATACTTATGGAGTCTAGGCTTAATCCCACAGAAATCAGCAGAAAGCCTCCCTCTTGATGTCAATGAATTTTTGACCCACAAAAATCTGATTCTCTTATTTGAACTGATATGACTCCACTATGTGATATACCAGTGTTTGTAACACTAGATCCTAATGCACCATAGATAAATTACAAACATGTTTATTTCATCCACAGCATAGATGAGGATTAATCCATTTCCCCCCAAATAATTTATTCAAGCTAAACCCCCAGGGACTGCACTTACTGGGGTTCTTAGAGTAATCCCTTTCTGGCCTTAGCAATACAACCTCAAATATTATTTATACACACTCAATGTCCCCACCCCTCCAATGCACTCTTCTTGAGTTTGCTGCACTACCAGATAAAGAGACAAAGTGAATAATCTTTGGGAAGCTGCAGATGTCTTGTGAAGGCTCTGAAAATTCTTGGTTGTTCTGTTTAGCAACAGCAACTTTCTCAGTGATCAGGTTTGGGATTTTTTCCCTAAGTAGTCCAGGTGGGACCACAGCTGATGATAATGCTGACAATAGACAAGCAGCAACTGTGTGACTTGCCCATGTCACATAACTCAGAAGCAAGAGTCATGAAAACATCTAGTAATGGATATTTTTTCCCCTCTTCTCAGCAAACTATGTTTTTTCTAACCAGAAATTTCCCTTTCATATCAGTGACAAATCTGATTTTCCAGATTTCAGGGGGAAACTCCAGGTTGACTTTGGGCATGAAGTAAATCATTCAGTACCATCCTTAAGAACTGAACACCTGTGAGGGGCCATGAGCTCATCACTGGCTTGGGGAAAGGAGCAGTTGATATGAGGCAAAAGCACTCCTTGGATATGTTGTGTAACTTTTTGTGTTCATTAAGATGTGTCAGACACAGATCAGCCCTCTTGGTTCAATATTTATCTTTTCATCTGCCCTGACCTGGGAGCTGGGAGCACTTTGAGAAGTTAATTGAAAGCTTGCTTTGTTTCATTTTAGCTCTCAGGTCTAAGACTTTGCTTTCAGTAATGGCACTGAGAACACTTCTGTCCTGTCTGCAATAGCTCAGAAACCTTTTCCAGCAACAACTGGGAATTCGTTATTGATCATCATTGTTTTATTCCAGGAATTCTCCACAGAGAGGATTTTTATTATTGAATGACAACAGGAACCCCCACCCAGGAAAGTGATTATTTCACTCATGTTTCTGCTGCAGGATCTGCTCAACCATCACATGCTCTACATGTGATTCCCATATTCTCTGTCTGAGAGCAGATGGATTTTTGGGGGATTTTATTCCATCCTTCCTCACCCAAACATGGAACCAAGAGGGGGCTGAGGTCTAAGCAAGGATTTCAGAGATCTGCACTCAGACTCAGCTCTGTGAGTTTCTTCTGTAGCTTTTGGGAAATATTTGTGATTAAACTGACATCTCTGGAAATTGGCAAAAAGATTGATGTTCTTTTGTTATTAATATGGTTCATAGGATTATTTTTTTGGAGCAGGGACTGTTTCCTATAAGTTTTGTATGTAGCATTTTGTACAGCAATGTCCACGTCTGCTGGCAGAATAAAAGATTTAACAGGGACTTATTAATTAAAAAAAATTGAATTTCAAATTGACATTGGTATTTTGACTGAAGCTTTAAAACCACAGAGTAACATGGAGGGACTTGACATGAAGAAATTGATAGAATATATGCAGAGAGGCATAATTAAATGCCTATTTTAGATAATTAGTAAAGGTGGGGATTCATGAAGGAACTGATAAATGCTGGTTTCTCAGTGGTTCCATGTTAATATTTCTTTGGAATACAATGTACTTAAATATCCCTTATTAGCACTGACCTCTACTTTACAACAGCTGTTCCCATAAGAGTTTTGTTTCAAAGGACAATAGAAAAACAACAAAATGTTCAGGAACTGAGGCAAGAGTCTGTCTTCCAAAGCAAGGAATAGAACACTCAGCCAAGCCAAGTGAAGTCTAGATAAAAACACAATTTCCAAAGAAGGGATGAATCCCTATATTTTGCATGGAGTGAAAGACGTTGCAGTGGTTATTTTAGACTAACCTTGGTGATAATGGTGATATTGAAGTTATTTATAAATGCTTACTGGTGTGTGCACCACCACTTCTGGTATCACACTCATAAGTTCAAAATTCAGGGGTTAAATCACCCCTGAAATCAGGACACATATTCCACAAGTTCAGAAAGAAACAAAATAAACACATAAAAGTGAGGAACACCAATGCTTTGGTGATTGCTTCTTACTTGCTTTAGAGATTTTGATCCTTTCCTGTTACATTCTTGAATTCTTCTCCACAAACCCAAGGACATCAGGTTCAGGTTTTTGGGGGTGTTTCTGGGGTCCCAGCAGTGGAGCCCTGAGGAATGTGCTGCTCGTGGTAGAACCTGGCAACACATTTGATTCATTCTCCAGAGCAATACTGGGAGCTTCAGAGTCATCACCCTTAGTGCTCTGTCTTTTACTTGGTTCTTGTCTAAGGATTTAAAACTAAAACAGTCCATGGAAATGTTTTATTCATTTCAGTCCAGAAAATGTTGAGATTTATTTTTTTTTATCCTTAATTAATCTAAATCTTTACATGTCTTAATATAATGAAAAACTAAAAATAACAACCTAAACACCCTCACCCTGCTCCAGGCACTTTTTAATTTTTTTTTTTTAAGGGGGGTAATTTTAGACTTGGCATCTTTGCCCCATGAACTTCCCACATGTGGTTAAAGCTACAAGCCAGGTCCTGCCACCAGCCATATTTACCAGAAACAGCAGCAGAAATTTCCAGCAGAACAGTAAAGGGGCTGCAGTTCCTGTTGTTCTGCCAGTATATTTAATCTAAAAATATTATTCATCTTGCCAACCACTTTAATGCAATTGGGGAATGGCAGAGCTGGGAAGAAAAGCTCTTTGTTAAAAAATTTCAGCTCAGAAGTCACTCTGTTTTCTCCTATATTGTCTGCTGCTCTTTTTTCCCCTTTCTTTCTGCATGGCCTCCTTTGCTGTTTACCCAATCTGCTTGGCAGACTTCTCCCAGTTGTATTAATTATCATTCAATAAAACAATAATCATTTAAGATGACTGTGCTTTACTTTTAAACACAACTTTTTAAAACTCGGCACAAGGAGAGATGTAAGAAGTTATCTAAAGGAAGAGACAAAATCCTTCCTTATTTAACCACCTGGATTTACATCATGGGAGTAACCTGGCAACAGTTGCAGGGATCATGGCGCAAAGGCTGGGCTTTGCCGAGCCAGCCACAGCCCTAATCTTTGGCTTTTCCTTCTTCTGTTGACTCTGCCATTTCTTTTCTTTGTAGTTTTCTGTTGCTGAAGCCGAAGCTGGAAGATGATCACAGAGCAAAGTGGAGACACTGAGGTCAAGTGTCCTTGAAGTGTGTTTGTGACTAATACATTAATGAGCTTATTTGGGGAAAATCCAAAACCGACTTGTTCTGCACCTGAGCATGAAGGGCACCTGCCCAGGGAAGGGAATGAGTTGGGCACCTGCCCAGGGAAGGGAATGAGGCTGGGGAAGGGTCTGGGAACAGACCTGGTGAGAGGAGGCTGAGGGAGCTGGGGGAGCTCAGCTGGAGAAAAGGAGGGGAGCCTCATTCTCCATAAACCCTCCTGACAGGAGCTGTAACCAGGTAGGGCCCAGCCCTTCTACCAGGCATCAGGTGACAGCAAGAGGAAACAGCCTAAAGCTGCACCAGGGGAGGTTGAGGTTTGATATCAGGAAAACTTTGTCCCTGAAAGCGTTGTCCAGCCTTGGCACAGGCTGCCCCAGGGCAGTGGTGGAGTCACCATCCCTGGAGGGATTTAAAAGATGTGTGGATGTGGCACTTGGGGACAGGGCTTCGTGGTGGCCTTGGCAGTGATGAGTTAAGGGTTGGACTCAATGATCTTGGAGTCCAACAATCTTTCCAACCTAAACAAATTTATGATCCTGTGATAACAGTAGAGAGAGGACTGGCAGTATTCAAACCAGACCATTCCTTGCAGCAGAGGACAAATACAACCCCAACACTCATGGAGAATTTTTAATTAAGAAAAATAAGTTAACTTCACTTTGATGACCCTAGAGCCTCTTTTGTTCTGCAGAAGTTGCCTTTCCTGGGAGTTGCTGTGTGCCAGGCTGGATCCAGCCCGTGGGATGACTCAGGAACTGTCTCTGCTGTGACCTTGCTGGGAGGGGAGGGTGACAGTGAGCTGGCATGAGCTGGGGTCAGTGCACCTGCACAGGTGCAGGCTCCCACCCTCCCTGCAGCCAGCTGAGAGGGGAAGCACTTGGCAGGATGGTCATGTGGGAGCTCCTGGTGTTCAGGTCAGCTCACTGTGCTTGATTCTGAGCTACCTGACCTAATTTCTGCCTTCCTGTGCTTGACAGGAGCCTACCAGAAAGATGGAGAACAACTTTTTACAAGAACATGTACTGACAGGACAAGGGAGAATGGCTTTAAATGGAAAGGGATTAGTTTTTGATTATATATTAGGAACAANTGTTCGGGAAGGGAGCATGAAGGGCACCTGCCCAGGGAAGGGAATGAGGCTGGGGAAGGGTCTGGGAACAGACCTGGTGAGAGGAGGCTGAGGGAGCTGGGGGAGCTCAGCTGGAGAAAAGGAGGGGAGCCTCATTCTCCATAAACCCTCCTGACAGGAGCTGTAACCAGGTAGGGCCCAGCCCTTCTACCAGGCATCAGGTGACAGCAAGAGGAAACAGCCTAAAGCTGCACCAGGGGAGGTTGAGGTTTGATATCAGGAAAACTTTGTCCCTGAAAGGGTTGTCCAGCCTTGGCACAGGCTGCCCCAGGGCAGTGGTGGAGTCACCATCCCTGGAGGAATTTAAAAGATGTGTGGATGTGGCACTTGGGGACAGGGCTTCGTGGTGGCCTTGGCATTGATGAGTTAAGGGTTGGACTCAATGATCTTGGAGTCCAACAATCTTTCCAACCTAAACAAATTTATGATCCTGTGATAACAGTAGAGAGAGGACTGGCAGCATTCAAACCAGACCATTCCTTGCAGCAGAGGACAAATACAACCCCAACACTCATGGAGAATTTTTAATTAAGAAAAATAAGTTAACTTCACTTTGATGACCCTAGAGCCTCTTTTGTTCTGCAGAAGTTGCCTTTCCTGGGAGTTGCTGTGTGCCAGGCTGGATCCAGCCCGTGGGATGACTCAGGCACTGTCTCTGCTGTGACCTTGCTGGGAGGGGAGGGTGACAGTGAGCTGGGATGAGCTGGGGTCAGTGCACCTGCACAGGTGCAGGCTCCCACCCTCCCTGCAGCCAGCTGAGAGGGGAAGCACTTGGCAGGATGGTCATGTGGGAGCTCCTGGTGTTCAGGTCAGCTCACTGTGCTTGATTCTGAGCTACCTGACCTAATTTCTGCCTTCCTGTGCTTGACAGGAGCCTACCAGAAAGATGGAGAACAACTTTTTACAAGGACATGTACTGACAGGACAGGGGAGAATGGCTTTAAATGGAAAGGGATTAGTTTTTGATTATATATTAGGAACAAATTCTTCTCTTTGAGTGTGATGAGGCTGTGGCACAGGGTACCCAGAGAAGCTGTGGATGCCCTGTCCCTGGAAATGTCCAAGGTCAGGCTGAATGGGCCTTGGAGCAACCCGGGATAGTGGAGGGTGTGGAACAAAATGATCCTTAAGGTGCCTTCCAACCCAAACCGTTCTGTGATTTTCTGATTCTCTGATTCATTCCAGGTGAGGGATGAATGCTGAGGTTTTGTGGTATGTCAGCAGTAAAAATAATCTGAAACTGCTGCATTTTATTTGCTCTTTTACACAGATAGGTGAGGATATATATAAATAAAGAAAAAGCAGAAGATACTAGATTATAAACCAAATAGTGGTACAAACCAGAGTCACAGGAAAGCTTCTATTGAGCAAGTTTTAACCTTGCACACACCTTCATTTATAATTATTATTTATGATGATTACCCATTAATTTATTTAGTGAGCTGAATGTATGTGCTATTCTGTCAAGGGTCAACAAAATAAACAATCTCTTCCCCCTTTAAATCCAGCAGTCCAAAAGTGGCAGGATAAGAGCTAGATCTATCATTACATCCTGAACATGGGGTAGCCCAGGGGAGGTTCTCAGGAAGAATTCTGAAGAAAGAAACTATAGAATGCTGAGATATATTAGTAGGGAAGCTGCTGCAGGGGCATGAGGGGGCTGAGGATGTGCAGTCTGGAAAGGGCAGAGCAGAAAAGGCTGGGGTGGGCAGGGCTGAGGGCAGGGAGGAGAAGGGCTGGTCTCTGCCTCACTGGTGAGTCAGGGCAGTGCCCCAGCCTTTTATCCTGTGGAAGAAAATTATTGGGTCAGATTGTGCACTTAGCCACACATAAACTAAACCAAACCAAAGCCCAAGTCAAAAAAAACCCATCCTTCTCCTGTGCTTTGCCCTTCTCCCAGAGATGGGTGAGCTTGTGAAAACCTGAGCTGTGCTAAGGGTGGTCTCATCTTCAACATACCTTGGGCCTTCACTCCTGAAGCTGTGACATCTTGCTCCATGGAGTAAGCTTCTCTGAGCTTTTTTGCTCTGCAAAAGCAGTGTAAAGCGGGAGAGCTGGAGATTGCAGCTATTCATAATTGGGTGTAAAAATGTTGAATACAAAGGGAAAAAAAAGGAAGTGACTATACCAGCACTACAAATGATGGAGTACTCCCTTTCCAGCTTTTGAAAGCACCCATTTCGGTTTGGGGAAAAGAGGAGAGGAGTGTGTGTGTGTGTGAGATGGTGCTGGGGTCAGGAGAGCACTGGAAAGAGATGAATTCCCTGACCCTCTTCTGTGGAATCTTAATAACGTGTTAAGTTATTGTGCAGCAGAGGAATGCAATTAGCACAGCAGCCAAATCCTCCTCCAGCAGGTCATTACTGCATTAGTAAATGGAGGCTGTTAAGGCACACAGCATCCCTAAACATACCAGAGGGGCTGCTGGCCCAACAGGACCCAGGATTGATGAGAAAACTCCCACTGCTCTCTCCCCTTCTCCATCCACTTTTCATTATTGCTTTTCTGATCAAGCATGCGACCACATCCTTCCCCATCCTCCCCCACACCCTGTTCCTGAGACACATTCCCAGGAGGCCCCTGTGGAAAATCAAATCACAACCCACCAAGAGGTGTCTGTGATGTATGCAAAAGCAGCCTCCAGCTGTGAGGAACCCGGCACTGCCCTCGGAAAACTTGCCCAGCCAAGGGCAGTGGGCAGAGCTGTGCTCCCTGGGGAGGGCAGGAGCAGAGCAAGGCTGCTCTGCACCAGTGCCAGGCAAGGACAGAGGTGATCCTGTCCCAGCCTTAGGTGCTGAGCCATTCCCTGCTCTGTCCTCCTGTGTTACAGGGAAATCTCTATCACGCCTTGAGGCGCAGGTTGCCAAGGAAGAGGATTCTGCTCTGAAATCTCTAGACATGAATTAACCCTGGGGTCTCCTAAGCCTGACCAACTCCTAGGTTTGCACTGCTCCTGCAGTCCCCTGAGTTAGCCTAAGCAGTTCCAGAGAAGCCTGGCAAACCCTGCAGATTATACAACAAATGGCATTTGTTTCCACATGTTTAAACCAATTCTGAATATTTTGGAATGGTTGTGGTTAAAATAGAGACAAATTGGCACCTTTTTCCCATGATAAAGTGTGACAGCCTGAGGTTAATCATGAGGGTGGTGAGGGAGCCAGTGCCTTGCTCATGGTCCAGACCTCCATCCCAGCCAGGTCAGGACACTGCCAACATCCTGGGGCCCCTGAAACATTACACCAGCTGGGATCCACATACAGTGAATGAATTTTTATTCTCACCAAAATGTAATGATTAGAGAAATTCCAGCAAGCTACAGGATGGTATGCCATTGGAGCCAAACACGTGAGCTCTTCAAGGATGGGGCAGGTGAAAGTCACTGCTACCATTTCCTTATTTCAGCAGAGAAGCTGAGGGCTGACTCTGACAGAGGTCTGGCTGCTTTGATAAGACAAAATCCAATGCAATGACTTCTCATAAGGCAAATTAAAACCCAAGGGTAGAGTAAATTACCAGGCATTCTTGACCTTTGTCTTCAAACACACACAGGTATCCCCAGTAACCACTGTCCATCCAAGACCATTGCAAAGGAAATGCTCCAAGTTTGTTATTGTCTGTGTCCAGCAAACTGGAATGTCTGCAGCAGCCAAGTGGTTGGGTTCCACACAGTCAGGAATCTGAAAATGAGAGACCATAGTACATGCTTATAAATAAATAAATAGAACTATAGCTTTAAACATATAAAATAATGATTTTTTTTAAAAACCAGAGTGCTGTTTCCAGCTTTTCAGCATTAGAGATCATGTTTATATTGCTATGCAAATTATTCCTCATAGTGCATTTACAAATTTTATGTTCATTATTAATAGCTTTATGAGTTTTCCCCCTTCCTGTTTGGTGCTATCTATAGTGCTTGGGTAATACATAATTAACGTTAACTGCTTGTGCTCTGGCTCCCGTGCCAGTTTACATTAGGATATTTTTTCATGTCTTTTGTCTCTGGCTGTTGGAAATTGGTGCTCAGTGGGAATGAAATAGCCAGATTACTTTGTGCTGCTCTGTGCAGGCCTTTCATCTGTCTGACTGATATGATGCTGGTGGATTAAATCACTATTTTCTCTCCTTTTCTCAGATTTGGGTTCACAAATATGTTTAAACCTTGGTGAGCCTGGTGCTTTCCCTTTGGGCCAGATTTTGTCTACAGTCTATTGATAATATAGCCAGAGTGGTTAGAAGTGTAATTCTTCAGTGGTGTTTTTGTACCCCAACAGCCCAAGCTAAATCCAAGTATACCACCAGAAACTCCCTAAAAGTGCCTTTCCTAACAAAATCTGTTTCTTCAGGGAAACTGTCATAAACCAGAGTGCAAATAAATCCTAATAGAAGCTATGCCTACCTGTCTGAACAAACAACTTCCTTTAAAGCAGACTTAAGGTTCCAGGTAGAATGGATTATTTTACAACAGTCGTGGTTTAGCTTAGCTGAGAGCTCAGCTGAAGCTGCTGGAGCGATGGGGCAGGGATGCTCAGTGGCTGCAGGGATGCTCAGTGGCTGCAGGGATGCTCAGGGGCTGCAGGGATGGTGATGCAGGGAAGTTCCAGGTGAGGAGAGAAATGCCTTGATGGAGCTGCCCAGAGCAGCCAGCCTGCTCCCTGCCTGTCGGGCCAACTCTGCCTCCTTGCACAACGTGGGATTGCAGCCTCTATCTGCTGAAGGCATCTCCCAGAGGGGGAAACAGCCAGTGCTCTGGAGGAGGGAGAAGGTCTGCTGCTTAGTGGAAAATGCCACCACGAGTGGGACATGGAGAAGGAAAGCTCAGCACTGAAATGGAGCTTTCCCATCCTCACCCTTAAACCCTGGGAAACTGCAGGTCTCCCCTCTGTGTTGAAGCAAGATGGTCACAGAAACATTAAACTCTGGAACCAGTTTTCACTGAGACATCTCCAAGGCAGCAGCTTCTCTCCCCTGTCAAACCACCAGAGTTAATAATAAAACCTTGGGCTGCTCATGTCCTGATGTCTCGAGTGGCACAGACCAGTGACAGGCTGATGGACTGAGGGGGCAGCATCTCACCATTACCTTTGTGTCTCTCCAGTCATTAAACAGCACCAGCCTGAGATGGAGCAACGGTGTGGTAATGAGAGATTTGAACACAGCAGCTCAGATCAGTCCAACCTACTGCTCCTTGGGGAGGCACTGAGATGAAATAGCACCCATTTTGGAAATTTAACGTATCAGGACAAAGATCTACATGCTCTGTAGGCCTAAGGGAAAAGAGAAGGTTCTATCCTGAATGTGTCCAGATGCCCTTTCTGCAAACTGAAGGGCTCTGCATGATACTCTGAAGTGTGAATTCATGAGCAGAGACTTCTGCCTTACATGCAACTGCAAGGATCAGAGTAGAATGAAGTAGTATAACCTAAGATCACATTTGTAGAAGAGGCTACTGAGTCTGACGACATTACATCTCAAAGGATTTTGGAAGTTCTAATATCTGTCATTCATTCCAGTGATATGCTATTGTTTTTGTGCAATAATAGGAGCCCTGTGCCATTTTTGTGCCCCGGCAAGCATTGCAAACATATTTTGGGGGTTCTCTTGGTGTAAGAAAATGAGGTTTTGGGGATATTGCAACAACATTCACCTGGAAAACAACAATAAAGGCAGATTCACCGTCCTCTGAACCTTGAAGACAAAAAACCCAAAATCACGAAAGCATTCTCAAGTGCTATCCAGATGGGTAAAATCCTGTTTTTTTGAACAGCTAATTGTTAGCAAACCAAATGGATTGGAGGACGTTTTATTTTAGACCATCAGCTGTCTTTGTTCAACTCTCTGGGTTGACTTTGCAGGTATAAGCTCTGCTCTGGGTGCTTCAAGAGAGACCCTTTCCCTTTGGTGAAGCCACCCCAGCCTCCTTCTGTGTATGAATAAATGGAACCCTCACAGTTATTTGTGTCTTCTCCCCTTGTCTCTCTCTTTTACCATCCATGTCACGTTTGCTCAATTTACTACACAACAAGTATTTCCACTTCTTACCCTGAAGGGTCAAGTGAGCTCATGAAAGAATCTGTCTGTCTCCACGCATCACCACCAAGAGTGCCCATCAGGCCCGGATCAGGCTGCGCCGCGCTGCTGAGCGAGAGGTGATGGTGTGGAAAGGAGACAGGGGTTAATCCACAGGGCTGAGAGACAACCTCAGCGTGTTTTAACTAGCAAAGGAGGCCCGCTTGCTGGGAAGGCAGTGAGTCACGGGTCTGTGTCTGTGTTTGTGTAGGTGTGTGAGAGAGAACGAGAGCGGCGCACACGGCCCCGCGCGCTGCGCTGCTCAGGGACAGATTTACTGGGCTGCAAGTGCATGCAGCTCCGACTGAAGTCAAGGAAAAATTGTTCTGTCCTCCTGCTCAAGTGTGCTTCTGCTGAAGGCTGCCCTGCCTTGTGCTGAGGACGCTTCTGGGCTCTGTCAGGATGCATCAGGGCAAAGCTCTGCGGAGAATGGGGTGTTTCTGTTTTTGAAAGGGTTCTGGTTTATACGTGTAACATCTGATTCTATCACTTACAGCTGATCTTTGCCTTCTGGCCTCCCTGTGAGAACTCAAATTCCTCCCCAAACCCCTAAAATCTAGACTGGCAAAACTTCAAGCATTACATTTCTCTACTATTTTTGCTGTTGTTTCTTGGCAGAATGAAATTGAGAGATTTCCAACCTTTCCAATATCACTGGGAAAAAGACACACATTCTGATCAGTCTGAAACCCGGGAGAGGCAGAAGTTGCATCTCCTGGCCTTTTGGTGCCTTGAATGAATGTCTTCTGTTTGCCTCCCACAGTACAACTAATCCAGGTGGAGCTTCTGGCATCAGAACTGTGTTTGATGACACCATCACACACACCACTATCACTCACATCACAGCTTGGTGTCACCCAAACTTGTTCCACTTGCTTTTTTGCCCTGTTCATCTGGACACACAATGCTACCCTGAGCCAGACTATTCAGGGATTTATATGCCAGCTCAGTCATTTCAGGAAAGAATCTGGTTCCTTTTGTGTAGCCACTGAATTTTTAATCTTGGGGTCAGTAGATGAAGAACGGCACAAAAGATGCCTCATACTTATGATGGTAAAGGAAACATAAATCTCTTATCAAATGTGCTCTGTGCTCCTCTTCCTTCCCAGCTGTGGTATTCAAACAGTTCATAACTGTTCCTCGGTGTCCTTCCAGCACACCTCTCAGTCAAGGCAGCTCCTATTCTCATTTCAGAGGCAGGAAATTGGGGTACAGAGATATTGTGTCACATCAGGGTCACCCAAGAAGACTTTCTTAGAATGACAAGCCAAGCCTTGGCTCCCTCAGCTCCTACACTATTGCCCTTCCCCTCTGGAAATACAGGTAAATACACGTTTTGGAAATGAGGCACTGACAAATCACACAAGGAGCTGCTTTCCCAGCAAGGATAAGCCATTGGACAGGCATCACCCTGCCACGTAGACCACGCAGGGAGCCTGAGTGGCACAGCCTCTCTCCGGGCTGGCAATTACCTGGGTGGCACCAGTGGGTGCTGGCAGAGGCTGAGCCCGTGGGTGGGGTGTTCCTAGAGCGTGCTGCCCGAGCTGGGGAAAGCAGCCATGCCCTGCAGCGCAGCCGCTGCTCCGAGCACCACATCCCAGGGAGGTGCCAGAGACAGATGAGCAGCCTGCTCCTCCCAGAACATGTCTGGGTCTGTCTCCTCCTGGAAAAGGGATATAAAAGGGCAGCTGCAAGAAGTGGCTGTTCTTCATCAGGGCGCATTGTGCAAATCAGACTTTCTGGGGTTAAAAAAGGCAGATTTGCTAAGAGGAAAGGGGTTTTTCTTTATGTGGAAACCTCAATATCATGGCCCTCTCAGCTTGAGGACATGCCTTGCATTTACCTGCAGATTGGGTTTAACCCTAGCTCCCAGAAATACAATTAATTAAATACAAAAGAGCTTCATCTTTCCTCTAAAAAGAAAATCCTACCCTCAATTTTCCAGCCCTACCATTGAGTTCCTAATGTCACTTTAGCCTCTAAGCTCTGAAAGAAAAGAATAAAACATTTCATGTTGTTCTTGTTTTTATTAGCAATAATACAGCTCTCGATTTTCTGACTCATGCTGGTTGAATTTATGGGGCAAAAGGTGCTGGGGTCTTTTCACTTCACAGTGGGGCAGAAAAATTGCTTGTTGGGGCTTGAAAAGCAATTGCATCATCAAGTGTGTGAGACTTCCTTTGAATACTGCTGAGGGGGGTTAGAGAGGAAGAGAGTTTTTCTTCCCTGTGCTTGTTTTGGTTTGTGAGTCTCTCTTATCTCCATGCATCAGACCTGTGTTTATTGAATTTCCACCAGTCACTGAGATCTATGACATGATTAGCAGGAGATACACACAGGGAGTGGAGAGGGTGCCTTAGGAAAGGGGAGGTGCTTGTGGCAAGGCTGTAATGATTTTCTTGTCCTTTGCATGGGAGGAACGCACACGTGGAGTGTTTGTACAGCATCCAGCCCTGTGAAGCCCTGATGTGGTAAGAGCCTCCTGAGTAATATATTCAGAGTGATAAAAGTGGCTGCTATCTGCTAATGAGAGCGGTGGGAATGAAAAATGAATCCTTGGTTTCATCATTTTCCAGGAATGCAGTTCCTTCTGGCTTCCCAGAGCTTCATCCCCCATCCAGCTGCCGTGTGGGCTGCAGCTGAGCCTGCAGTTGGGAGAGGAGGGTAAAGCACAGTCCCTCAGCACACTGAGAAGGCCACAGTAGTGGATTTGGGTACCTGATGCAGATGTCTTCAGACACACCGACCTCACGGTGAAACTTTGTGAAAAAAGTACCAATAGGGTTTTCTGGGAACGTAAAACAAGGCAGGGAAATCAGAGCTTTCAAAGATCTGCAGAGACCAGCAATTACTACTTAATAAAACTCAGTCAAACCTTTGACTGGAGGCAGAGTCTTGCAGCAGAGCTGGGAAAATAGGTGTTACTAACCCTCTGTCATGATAGCAGCCCTTTGGGAGACTTCTTCTGGCTCATATCTCAGCTCTCTTTTGATTATTCTTTTTTTTTCTTTTTTTTTTTTTTTTTNTTTTTTTTTTTTTTTGTGGTAAAATATGGCCTTGAAGTTGCCAACATTGGGGGCTATAAAATTTAATAAAAAAATATTTTTTAGTAGATTTCTCTTTTACAGGGGAGAACAAAGAAGAGTCAATCTATAAAAGCTACATTGCCTCTAAAATTGAGAGGAGAACCAAAGTCCTGGCATAAACCAAAAAGATCCACCTTAAAAGAAATAATAATTAAAAAAAAAAAAAAGTAATGAATGAAGAGATGGAGTGTATCAACAGTCAGCTGATGCCACCCAAGTGCACAATGATGTACTTGGGCAGCAGTAAAGAATCAGTCATTATGTGTCAGAACATTACATAATAATTTTGATGTTGTACAAAAATATCTCCGCGGTCTTGTAATGTGCAGGAATTAATTACAACACCTTTTGTGTTTGAAAAAACTAGGTGCCAGAGCAATTTTCTGGTCTGTTTTAAATTTAAACCAAAGAGGAGGAAACTGGAGAGATGATGAATGATCCTTTTATCAAAATGTGTATATACAGGTGTTCTGATTATGTTTTCTCCTGCAAGCAGCTCCCCACTGGTCCTGATGAAGAGGAAGGTGCTGGGCCAAAATTTTTCCAAGAAAGAAACCCAAAAAGTGATCTATTTTACCGGTGCAGATTGGTCTTTGATCTTAACTCCTTCTGTTTTCTTGGAAATTAAGGTCTACCAAAATGTCCAGAATTGCTTTGCTTTGACACAGTGAAACAGTCTGAGCAATGCTGGATGGAATGGGGAGGTGCACCAAAAATTATAAACAAGACCATGGGAGGTATGAAAGAATTGGTGTTTTCTGCCAAATGAGTTGGTCAGCAAGCACAGACTTCATTGCCAAGTTCTTTATCAAAGTGAAAGGAAGTTCCATTTATGTTGTTTAGATACGAAATCTTTCAGTGAAGACACCTATTGCTTGGATTTGAACACAAATGGCCTTTTTTTTTTTTTTGTTTTTCTTTCACCTGAAGTTAGTTCTTAACTCTAAAAACCCTGGAAAAATTAGAAGAAAACAAGTCCCACAGAAGTCTGTGCACAAAAAGGACTAACCAGTTTGGAAATCCTTGGGACTTTTGGATTTCTTTATTTCCTGTGAGTGTGGAAGGGTCGGATTTGTATTTAAATGACTAAAGAGTAACACAAACCCAGAAATCTTGCAATAAGGAGATGCAAAGTGACAATGTCACAGGACAACTGCTATTTTTTGTATCAAGAGGCTCCTTTAAAATTGAGAGCCAGTGGCAGACAGGTTTCTCACTGCCTTTTCACCAATGAACTGCCCCTCACCTCTAGCGTGGCACTATCATTTCCCACATGTTATTGCACTTTCTCAGCTCATTGAGCCACTACACAATAATCATATTTAGACATTAGACAATATTTTTCTTCCCATGTGAATACCTAGAAAAGCTAAAACAGAGTTGGAGGCTAACATTTTCCAAAGAGACTTCTCATTCTGGAAACGTCCGGTTTCTAGCTTGAGGGAACCTTGGACTGGTTTTCTGAAGACGTGAGCACCTACAGCTCTCTGCTGACCACATTTTCCAGCCATTAATTGTCAGATGTGTTTTCTCAATTTGGAAAGCTCTTGGCTTGATTTTTAGAAACTGCTGAATCCCCAAACTCGGTGAAAATCAGGCTCTGCTCAACCCTCTGAACTCCTTTCCCCATCAGTTTTTTTTGAAAGCCTTGGCTATGGACCTCAATTCAAGTTGTTGAAATCTCCAACAGAAACAACATGACTTCAGATGTCTGATGAGAGACTGCATTTGTCTGGAGTTGGTCTATGATCCATTACTTTTGCTATTTTCAGTATTGCTTCCAAGATTATTTCAATACTAAATTTTTTTTTTTTGGTGAAAGGTAGATTTCCCAGGACCCAATTGGCACATATTTCCCAACTCCTGCTTTATCTTTGTTCTTGGTGAAATGTCCACCAGGCCTACAAACAGCTCTACAAGTGGACTTTTCTCTACTCTGTTGGTATTGTACTGGACAATATGAGCAACATTTTGCAAGAACTAGCTCCCAACTATTTCACAAGGAACATGAAAATACTTGAATGGGAAGACACAAAAAGGATCATTGTGATTCTTGTAGAAAAGGAAAATAAAATCATTGTGCTTCCCTCAAGGAACTGGGCTATAATAAATGTTCATTTATTGTAAAATTAAAATGATTCTTCCTAGAGATATGGAAGGCATTTGAGAGGGTAACAGTTTTTCATGGATTCTTCTTCTTGTTTGTTGTTTTTTTTTTTAATTTAAATACAGTTCTTAAAGAAAAAGAAACTGCAAAGACTTCTATTTATCCTTCTTATCAACTCCACCTCAACATTTTCTACTTTTACTGGACAATTGATGGCATACTCAAACAGAAGTCCTGCAAACTCCTCCTGTGACATGGAAGTCAAAATTCAATTTCCTTCTCCACTGGAAAACTTGAGCGACTAGAACACAGAGGCTGATTCTGAGAGTCCCAACCTCTGAGAGTTAGATACCAAAACCTGAAGCTTTTTGAGGCCATTGCCACTCCATTTCTCTGTAAAAAATTAAACCAAAACGTTTTCCTTCAAGAACAATGAGCTGAAGGACACATGCTGGATTGATGGGATCAGCCACCTCACAGACTTTCTTTCCTAAAGTTTGCAAGCTTTGTAACCTAGAATAAAGTATATTGTCTGGGCAGAGCCCAAACCTTTCTTTATGGAAATGGATATTTTAAATTACTTCCCCCTTGCTCTTGTAACTCCTCATTTCAGATACATGCACACAGGTATCTGTTCTTACATACACTTCTAGACAACCTTTTGGACTTTGCCTCAATTAAGCTCAGCTTCCCAAAGTAGAGGAAACCATTACACTCTTTCCACTTTGTCTCAGCACCTGCAAAGCCAACTGATATAATCCAGTGTAAGTGGGCCACTGCAGGAGAATTTGGTGCTCAAGGAGAATGTGTTTCCTGTTCACTGAAGAGGTAAAAATGGAATCACCATTCTGACTCATTGAAGTAGCAAACTCCTCTGAAGATCACATGCCTGCAGAGCCAATGTTATTTTTGGCAGCTCTTCATGGAAAGCTATGGGTTTTGTTTTGCCACATCTGTTCTCTCAAGCATATTTTGCTTCAGATGAGCCTGTTCCACCTTGTGATTTTTTTTTTCTTGGGGGGGACGGATAGGACAGAAGGGGGGTGAGATTGAATACTGCCTTGCATTGCAAAAGCACATTTTCATGGGAGAAAAAAAGTTCTCCCCTCTGGGCCTTAAACAGTATTTCCAGCTATTGTGTGTATTCCCCGAGCCTTACACTGTTTCTAAGAGAAATGATTTCTTTTGCAGATGTTGAAAGGAATACACACACAAAAGACCGTGAGGACTTTTATAAAAACAGGGAGATGGGGCATACAGATGTGCCACAGACAAATGGGGCAGAGAAAGAAGAGAATATTGTGCAGAATATGTGTAGCTTTGAAAATCAGAAAGACAGTGAGGGTGCTGTTTCAAGGAGCCAAGGCTTGTAAGGCTGAGTTTAGAGGCCAGGCTGTGTTAAGCCAGCCCATTGTGTCACCCAGCAGGAATCAGAGAGACACAGTTTAGTGAGAGCCACAGGCTAATCTACAGTGCTTCTTTGAAATATGATTTTTGTTTTTGACCGGCAGTTGGTTTTCATTGTGCTGCAGTTGTCACTACTGGAATGGGGCACATTGTTGTTATTAGAAGGCAATTATTTGGGAGCTGCACATCGGTGCTTCAGTGGTGCATCTGTGTGTGCAAGACAAAGCGTGCACACGGGTGGTTGTGAACGCACAAACTTTTAATAACCATGCCCAGAATTCGTTTGATTTGCAGATTGATGGATTCCTCTGGTTCACGTTGTATATATTTGCTTTTTTTCTTGTCTATCAATTCTCTGATTTATATTGGGGAAAGATAATTTGAGTGTTTTTATGCTCGTTTTCGCTCTTTTCAGAAGTACTAACCCTGTACCCCTTGTTTGATGACTCATTCCCTTCTCCTTCACATAAAACACCCTTTCAACAGTTTAGCAGTGAAAACATTAGGCCTGTCTCTTGGTCACAAGGTTATTGTTTTCATATCTCTTGGAGCAAGACCCTGGGATAACTCCACTGACAAATTAGCAGTCGTGTTGAATGAACAATTATGTCAAGGCAATATTAATCTGGGGGCCTAGCTGGAGCAGAGAAGGTGCCTGAATTCATAGAGGAGGAGGTGTTGAGAGGAGAACCTATGTGATCTCATTAGATAAATGCACAACACATACTGGTGGGATCTCATTAAATCTTTAACAGCTAAGTATGTTTACATCAGCTTTCCCAAAGCATTCCCAAAGGAATCCCTCATAGATAAAGTTTTTCTCACTAAAAATATGCTTTCTAATATTAAAAAAACCCCTGTGAAATAGACACTGTTTTACTCTTTTTGCCTCAGTGTAGACATCTACATAGGAAGTGGGTTCACCTCCAAAACAATCTTTTAAATGAGTGAATGTGTTATTGCAAGCCTCCTACCACCTCCAAGCTGAGGGGCCTCAGGAGCGTTCCCATGACATTCCCCTGGTTTCAGGGTGTTTTTTTTTGAAGCAACGACTGCTCCGGAACAGGAAAGTTAGTGCTTGCCTTCAATTTTCACAAGCTGGGATCGTCCAGGAAAACTGACACCAAAAATATTTTCATAGGTCCCCTCGCAAACCAAAACTGCTGAGTTTCACAGGGCTGCCCTGCCGAGGAGCTCGGCTTCCTGCGTGGGCGTTGGACTTGCTGACTTACACTCCAGGGAAAACTGATCTCACTCCCAGCCAGTGGATCCCCATCCCAAAGGCAGCCAAAACCCTTGGAGGCACCTGAGTGAAGCCTCCTGGCCCTGCAGGAGGTGGCAGACACTGTGACACCTGCCAGACCTCTGATATTGCTGGTCACCCACCAGCCAGAAGGGACTGCCCCTGTGAGGGTGCTGTGGTTTTGGAACAGGTCGCCCAGAAGAATCGTGGCTGGCCCTCCCCTGGAAGTGTCCAAGGCCAGGCTGGGTGTGGCTTGGAACAACCTGGTTTAATGGAAGGTGTCCCTGCCCATGGCAGAGTTGACCTTAAGAGCCTCTTCCGACCCAAATTCTCCTATGATTCCATGATCCTCCCAGGTTAGCGTGGCAAACCAAGAAGGCAGAGACCCAGAAGGGAGGGGAAATTGAAGGAAGACAAAGACGTCTGCTGTTTCACCAGGAACATCTTTTACATAGTCGAAAGTCAAGTTGCATTAATTCCTGTGCTGTCTCCTGACAGGGAATTAGCACAGCTCCATGCGGAGCGGTTACGAGGTGCCACATCGAGATCCGTCACATAACCCCTCACGTGGAAGAGAAGGGCCCCGTGCAATGGATCTGAACCTTTGGGCCACACACTGCTTTCCTCACTTGCTTTCTCAACGTCTCCTCTCGTCCTGAGGACGCACAGCTAAGCAAACCCCTAACTGAAGGCTCACAGCAAACTGCAGAGATAGCAAAGGCCAGAGGTGGGAATCTGGGAGTCAGGTTATTGTGAGCAGTGGAACTCAGCTTGTCTTGAAGTAAAGGTGCCTCCTTACAGTCTCAGTTTTTGGAGTAGCAAGATATGTTCTGACAGTGAAATGAGTACAGAATTTTTTTTCCTGTGTGTTCGTGGGATTTTTTTTGTTCCTTTTTTAATTAAAACTTTTTTTTTGGTATAATTTTGCACTCAGAAAAAACTCCCCTGCCTCCAAAGCTGTGTGTCTGAATCTCTGATTCGCCAGCTATGTCCCTGATACACAGCAGCATACACTGTTGAGATGTGAATCCATGGTGTTTGTTCTGAATCTAGCCACATTTTGGGGTGCAAACCAATCCATTTGAAAGGAAAACCACTCTGCTGCTATTGCAAACCTCAGCAATGTCCCTGAGAGAGGCAGCACCTCCCTAATGCACAGGTGCTTGGTCTTTTCACCATCCATGCACCTTGTGCTACCACAAACAGGTATGGACTTACAGACAGGAGCATACCATTATCTATTTCAATATTTTGGCACTCTGGACTGTTTCAGTTCTAAAATTTGGGTTTCCCTAAACTCAAAATGAGATTAGAGCCAGGCTCATGTCAAGTGTCCCACAGCTAACCTCTAAACTAATTTTTTATTGCCTTGAAGAGAATGATTGAGAAAAATATTTATAGGCCCTGGAAGAATAGTAAAAGTTTGCAAGCATTTAGGGCTTTTACTCAATAAACCTTTATGTGCCCTTCACGCACCCATTCAGCTCTGGGAAAAAGTAAAAAATAAAGAATAAATAAATATAAAAAACACAGGGAAGTTGTGCTCTGACAGTAAGTCGAAAAACTCGTAAATTCCAGATAAAACCAATACCCACACATTGCAGGAACCCATCTGTAGTCAGCCTATTGTACAAGTCCGAAAGCAGGGAGAAGAATTTGGATGACTCACGTTTGTCTTCGGACTTCTCACTTATCTTTTTCCATTTAGGTCAAAATGGTCTCAAAACTTTTAACATTCTTTTATTTTTTTTTAAACTGTGCCCACATTCTGTGTGATTCTTTTCATCTGTTTCTGTTTTGTATCAATCAAAGCTTTGCTCCTCATATCTGCAGCCCCTGAGTGATTGTATCTCCTCCATCCCCACCTCCTGAATAGCTGATGTGTCACTCACTCCACCTTCCATAGTGTTCACTTTGCTCTCTCACTGACTGTGACTCTAAAACCCTCTTTTCCCAGGGAATCCTCCATGAGTGTAACCTCCTGGCTCACCCCTTCCTTTGGGGGTTTGCTGTCCGCCACGGATGAAAAGAGCTGCTCATTTTCTTGCTTGCACACTGCTAACCCCACCTGGCTGGCAAATAAATACTCAGGGTTGGCAGAACTCCTGGTGCAAAGAATGAACAAAAATTTCTTCCCCCTGTCTCAGCATCACTGCTTTATTTCCACTTTTCCATTTTTTGGATTTCTCCGCAGCCCAGCTCATAGGCTTCTTCAGCCCATGGCCCCAGGAGCTCATCCTGTAATCCCATGATCAGATCACTGAGGAGCACTGCTCATATAAATAGCATCGTTTTTATTTATTTTATTTATTTAAAGTCCTTGTAGCTTCCATGTTATATAAGGCACAAATTTCATATGAAGAATAATGAGGAACACCAGCAAAAAGCAAAAACCCCTAACTCCCCAAGATGGCCAAAATCACTCCTGGTTATTATTGAGATTCTGTTGTGCTTTTTTTTTTTGAGGTTGAAACTAAACTTGGGACAGCACTTTGCTGATATTCATGTAAAAGTCCACACCAATCTGAGCAGGTAAGACAAAGTACAGAGGAAAGGAAAAATCAATGTCTTGCCTTGGGAAAAATAGAGCTGAGAAGCTGAGAGATGAAATGTCTCATAGAGCAGATCTCAAGGCAGAGCTGAGGACCTAGCACAGAGTAGTTTGGGTTGATCCTTTGGGTACAATTCATGCAAAACCTAGTTGATCAAGTGGATATGAAATATTTAATACCCCGAGAATCCTCTGCTCTGCAGTGCTGGCTGTGGAGATGTTGACTTGTCAATAAATCATTTGGTCAGGCTGCCCAGGCCTTGCCCAGGCCCTAAAGATACACTTTGAGAAGAATTTACCATTTCCAGCACAGCAGCCTTCAGTACAAGCATACTCACGGTGCCTTCCCCTTAAAAGTGGTCCAACTCCAAATCCAAGGAGACCACAATGAACATTTTTGAGGCCAAGGAGAGAGCGTGCAGGACAGGCTGGGCTGAGCCACCACAGGTCCATGCTTTGCAGCTCTTCAGTGCACAATAAATTTCTGTAATTTCACTGGCTGTGGCTTGTCTGATCCAGTTACAGTCTCAAATATGATCTGATTCCTGAGGGGATACTTTTTTCCCGGGCAATTTCTCTATTCAGCTTCATACTCTCGTTTGTCATTTGCAGTAAATATATATGAATTTCAATTTTTATCTCTTTACAAAAGTATCTCCAGAAGGCTGCACTGGCTGCTGCTGCCCCAACATGAATCTGGCTGGAGCTGGGTGATAATTCCATCTCATCTGGACAGGGAACTGGGGCCAGGCTGTGACATTGGGCTCCACTGTGATGAAGGTGTGTCAGAAACTGGAGATTCCTTTCCTGGTCTGCTGGCAGAAGTAAGCCCAAGGGGGTTTATGTACAAGTTAGACCATTCAATCTGTACCCTTTTCTGATGCAGAAAAGGAAAAAGGGCTTAAAGCAAACTCAGAAACGGGCAGAACTGGAATGGAGACTCCTCTCTCTGCTACAGTATGATGTGTGGCAAGTGGCTGAGGGGAAACAATTGGATGAGTCCTCAAATTTTTAAATTAGTTGTGATGAAAGGATTCCTATATAGGTGATTTAAAATTAAAAATAGCGACTTTGGCTAGGCCTACTCCAACTGGAAAACAGGAGCCCATTTGTAATAGGAAAGGCAATGGATCACAGGGCCCTAGGGATGGGGAGACCATCCCAATTATTGGATCATTGAGGATATTAAAAGGCACCTGAAACCCACAATTTCCAACTCCATGGAGAAATATATGGACCATCCAAAAAGCACAGGTTTGCAGATACATGCAGAAGTTGCCCAGGAAAGTCAAGGCCAGCAGGACCTGGACCCCTTCCCAACGCTCTGTGAGGTCATTTTTCCACCCAAGCGACACCAAACATCGAAACAGGGTGAGAAAAGAAACATCATGGAAGAGACAGTGCAAAAGAAGTGAGAAAGATTGGCAAGTAAAATGGAAAGAGAAGTGCAAACAGAGATGAAGGGATTCAGGGAAAGTTCTGTCTCTCCTGCTTGCTTCTTCCAGACACAGCGAAGTGATGTCTGAAAAGTGATGAATCAAGGACCACAGGCAAGGACAGGAGCAACAAGGCTCAACTGTGTGACCTGAGGCACGGATGGGAAAGTAGAGCAGAGAGAGGGAAAGCAGAGAAAATTGTCAGATTTCTGTGGGCATTACCACGCTGTCTGCTCTCCATAAAACATTTATCATGGAGGATTCCTTGCTCCTTTGATTTGGGATTCAGAACCCTGACCAGATTTAGGCCAGGTATTTTCTTTCTCTCTTTTTCTTCGTCTTCCATCTAATTTTAATACAAATTGGGTAGAAATGTACCCCTCTCATCTTAGGCTACAGAGAGCAGGTAAAGAACTGTGTCATATATACGCCAGGTCCCTCAAATTTGGGCTTCTCCCTGATTTTAACAGTTTAATTTGAACAACAGTTAAAAGGTAAAGGAACCCTTTGCTCATCACAACAACATTAACATGTGAGCATGAAGAAGCAGTTATTTGTCTTGGCAAGACCCAGAGCTGGGATAAATGATTCCACACGAAGATAGAGTTATGTCTCTCAACTCCCAGCTAAATTTGGGGCCAAATATGTAATCCCTTAACTACAGTAAATGCCACTTTCCTGATCCTAACACATCAGTTCCAGCACATATTGATGCAACCCACTGCAACAGCAAAATCACTCCCACTGTAATATTGCTCCCATAAAGCCTGGATTGAGGCCCGATCGACTGCATTGGACAACAATTACCTCAAACCAGATTCTCTCCTTCTGGACAGGGGTGTAAATGGGAAACATCTTTACCACTGATCAATGGAGCCACAGCAGAGGCAGTCCGGAAGGAGGAGGATGAAAAGGAAGAGACGGGAGAGATCCCACTCATTTCCATTTTTGCCCAGGGAAGCACGAAAAGCTTCTGCTGCTCCCCAGTAGCTGTGCTCAAGGAAAAGCACCGACACACCCAGCAATTAGAAGCCTAAAGAGACAACGAGTGGCCAGGCAGCCCTGATAAAGTATCCGGGGCTGCCATCCCCAGGCACGGTGTGTCTCGCCTGGAGCACGGAGCGCTTGGCCGGTCCCAGGGGCGGCCAAGTGAAAGGGTCTCACCTGCTACCTGCAATCAATCCTCGCCTCCGGAGTCAGGCCGGGCCAGCGCGGGTCACCCGGCCAGGCTGAGCCGCTGCTCCCGGCTCGTCGGGGGCATCGCTTCACTGCTTCCTGCAAGGGTCAGCGGCAAAGGCTGGCAGTAATTTTCAGCTAGCTACGTGGAAGGGGGGATGGAGCCTCAGGCACTGCTGGCTCCAATAAATACTTAAGGAATTTAACAGCCCAGTGCAGCCCCTGTGTCCGTGGCTGGTGGTGGGGATGTGCTGGAGCTGGCGGTGGCTCTCTCGGGGCTCTGCCGTTGAAGGCTCCTGCAGCTGGCAGTGCCACGTGGGCAATCCCATACACAAACTGTGCCTCATCTATCAGGTTTCTCCAGATAATTGGGATCAGCATCCACTGACACCATCAGTGTTGTGGGTGTACAACACTGAGGTGACTCATGGCGATGGAAAAAAGAGGCCAGTGGGAATCTTCTGGCCAAAACTGTGCCACATCACAATGCAGGCATTACTCATGCTGGGTCATTTCTTATATATAGTATAACCATGCAGCATGCCTAGGCCTACAGGGTAAGTAAGGGCTCCTTTGTATTTTTTTCAAACCTGGGAATTAGATTATATTTTTCTGTAGCCTTACAGGGCTAGAGATTTCAGTAGAGGTTTCCATTTTGCAGAAGGAAGGCACAATAACTACAGGAAGAGAAGGAGATTTTCTGGGCATAGAGCCAAACCAAGACACAGGTCACCTGGCTCCTATAATCCTCTGTGCCATAGACTCCCCATCTGCCTTCTGGCCAGTCATTTATTCTCCCCTCATCCTTTGTGCTGCAGCTGTAAGTGGGCATAATAACAGGTCTCTACATCATGGGGTAAATGGGAGGGTAAGCGTGATGGTATCAGCACAACTATTGCATAATGTGTTGGTGGGTTGGAGGGATTACTGTCCCTAAACACTCCCTGGGAGCTGCCCAGCCCTCTGAACCGTCATCTCTTGATTATTTGTGTCTTGCAAAGATGAAGCTGAAACTTCAGGTTTATCTGCCACACGTTTTACATCTACTGAGGCATCCTGCACGGTGATTGGGTTGCTGCAAGTTCCAATTCTCCACTCAAAGTAAGAGCTCAGCCCTGGAGGAGATGATGGGATTCAGCAAAATGTAATGATGTGTTTCTCAAGCAGATAAATAAAAGGAATAGGTTAAACTGAGCAAAGGAACTTTGTGTGCCAGCACCTGCTGCTTCTTGTGAGGTTTCTGCCACCTCAGATCTGAGAGCAGAGATGGCTGTGGGAAGGCATTTGGATTTCTTCCAGTTCATATGGGTCAGAGTGGCAGAAATCTCTGATCTCAGTAGCATGAACAAGTGCACTTTAGACTGAAGGGGTCCTGGGAGCAGGGGCAGGTCAGTGAGCAGGCTGGACTATTACTGCTTACAACTGCTGGTCTGGGTCGGGGCCTTTGGGGAAAAAGTTGGAATTTTCCCTAAGAACTTTCACAAAGCTTTCCAAGGTGCTGCTTTTAGACACAGCACCACTTCTGAACGAGCTTTCTCTCTGGAACAAGCCAAATGTGCACCTCCCAAATCCCACCCCACTTGCAGGCCAAGGCAAAAAGGGAGAATGAGGATCTAAGTTGCACCTCGATAAGTGTGTCCTGAAAATGATATAAACCAGTGTGACACAAGCTGATGGGGCCAGAAGCAATGGTGAATTGCAAAGAATTTTTGGCTTGCCTATACTAATTTACTAAATGAAGCTAAACCTATTTAAACAATGCTTAAACCATTTTAAGTGTGTTGAGTTGGCACCAAAGTAACTTGATCTGCTTTAAACTGATTTAATTACACCACTGCTATTTATAGAATGT
Organism: Nicator chloris; assembly: GCA_013400495.1. Lineage (NCBI taxonomy): Eukaryota > Metazoa > Chordata > Aves > Passeriformes > Pycnonotidae > Nicator > Nicator chloris. The sequence continues at coordinate 1,039,171 of WAAE01016891.1, forward strand.
GCTGTTGTTTCTTATAGCCGTGTGTAGCTTCACCTTTCAATTGGATCCTTAAAGGAAGAGGTTTCCAAAATATTAGTTTTCAATGTAAATTTGAAATGCATTTAATTATGGCTGCCATGGGAATGGGCAGCCAGCATCCCCCCAGGCATCCCACACTATGGAGATTATATCTTTAATGCTACATAAAGCATCTTTTCATCTGCTCTTCACAGTGCTGATAGCATCACCTCAAAAATACCCAATCTGAACCCAAAAGGGAAGAAGAAATGAAATTTGCACATGGCTCAGGAGATTCAATAATTCAAGATATTTCATTAGACAACATCTCCATTAGGAGTCTGACATTTATATTCATGGTTGAGCAGAGGGATAACTTATGAGTTATCTCTTCTGTCTTTGTGAGTGAAGATTAATGTCATAAATGCTCAGCAATCGTGTATCATATATATATATATACACACACTTCCACACACTCAACATGCATTATTTTTCTCTTCTATGATCCTCAGGAGGGAAAACACTTGAGACAACAGTTTAGGGGAAAAGCAGTTTCTGAATGTTGTCAGACTGTGACAAAAAGCAGGGGAAAATTGTATCATCAGTTAAACAATCTAAACAACATCACTGAGCCAGGGAGAGGGGGCTGTGTTGGAGCTGTTGCACACTTGCACTGTTCAGTGTGCTGTGGATAATTCAGGGAGGAGCTGTCCTAAATGGTGAGCCTATTCTTTAGGCAAAATGGGATGAACAGCAGGAAGAGGCAACTCCTTGCCACCTTTCTGCTCTCAGAAGGTCTGACCCAGGAGCATCCAAAGCCCATCCTTGCATAAGAGAGAAGTGTGACTGGGTTACCTGAAGAAAGTGTTTGCAGCCTGCATGGCTGAATCACTGTGCACTGGGCTTCACCCCCTCACTGCCTCCTGTGCCAAAGAACAGGGAATGCCAACTTTGTGCCATCTGGGGATTTCCTTAAGACGGATTTCTGGCTGCTTCAGAGGGAGCAGCTGAGCTCACCCAGCGTTTACACAGTCCAGGAGTCACTCCCAGTGAAAATCTATTGTGGACATTGTAGGAGGAAAGTGCATCATAAACCCAATTTATCACACAGCTCTGAAATTCACTACTGAGCTCTCACCTATGAGCCCACAGATTTATAGACCCTGGGATCCATGGTCAAAAGGTGCAATGTAAGTGCAAATAGTTATGGTTGTTGGAAAGATGCTCTGGGATTATCCAGTCCAGCCACACGCATTCCCGCAAATGCATAATCAGCTGCAATGATTTGTTACAAAAAATCACTGCCTCATATTGTCTAAGATGACTGATGTCTCTTGAATTATCTTCTTGACTGTGCTTCTCATCTTAATTAAATAGGCTGGCTGGACAACGCCAAGAGATAGAACAGGCCAGATTTTTATTTTTCTGGCTAGGAATATTTATTCCAACACAAGTGGGTCCAGTGCAACCTTCTCCTATAACCAAAACCCAGCTGGCTACAGAATCTGACTGTATATCCACTGATCCAAGTGCTCTCACCCCCTTCTCATCTGTTCCCTGTCACCTCCACATCCAGTTTGCATGAGACAGCTAATTTTAGGTAAGTTAGGCAGTTTTTAATTTCATTTGCTGAACTGCACAGACATTCCTTTTGAAGTATTTGAGATGACAAAGACCAGAAAACATACATAAAAATATTCAGATTAAAGCTCTATTTTTGCTGCAATTTGTGTGTTATTTAGGCAAAACAATACAAAAATCCAGAGGTTATGCCAGTAGCTGAGAAAGACCAAGAGTTCAAGTCCAGGCAGTTCATCTTCAGCTAAAGTAAAGGTCTGACCCCAAAATGTGTTCTGGGTTGGCCTGACTCAGTGCAGTGTGATGCAGAAAACCCCCAGCTATGCCTAGGGGAAGCAGGATGGACATTTTGCTTCAGTATTTTGCCCAAGCTCGTTATTTCCACTGTAGATCATTGATGTCTCCAACCCATTCTCTAGAACAGAGGGAACAGAGCTGGCTGGCAAATAAGGCTCATTTGATGCCCACTACTCTCCTAGACAGATGTGAGTGTCTTTCAAAGAGTTTAAGGGACATAAAATTAACCTATAAGCCTAAATATGCCTTTCTTACTTATTGTTCTAGGGAGTACACATTTATTCTGCAACCAAACACAGAAATACCTCATTTTACCACTCTGCTTTAAAAACCATGCCCTGTCACTGTTTCCCATTCTCTCTGGAGACATTTCTAAGCCCATTTGTCCACACTGGCTTGTGTGAGTGGGAGACAGCCCTGTGCAAATGGCTCCTGCAGCAGGGTCCAGAGGCTGTGAGCACTTCTCCTGCGTGAAATTAATTGAGCTCCAAGGGTCAGCAGGTTACGAGTAGGCTCATTATGACAAATGATTTCTGTCTGAGTAGGAAGACCTTTGGGGTCAGTTCAGGATTCTGCCTAAATTTTGTAATTATGCCTGCCTCAGGCCTTAAACAAACTAAGTGTTCCTTAAAATGCAGAGAGAGGAAGCCTGGAGATTAGGGAACAAGCAGAAGCAGCCTGGCTTAGTCTAGCAGGACAGATTTTTAGCTGAATCTTGTAAATAAAACCCCTGACAAGCTCAAAAGAGCTGGAGACAGGCTTAGAGCCTGACAGGAAAGGATCTGGAGTCTTGAGAAACTATTTATCCCTGCCACGATTACAAGAAGTCCAGCTGGGAAAAGCTCATCATAATTCCTACTCTGCCTGCAATGGACACACACTTCACTTTGCCAAGCCCAAAAAGGATAATGTGCTGCAAAAGATGAACCTTGATTGTGAGTGGAGCTGTGTTGGTGCCTCCAGGGCCCAGCTTGGGACTCAGCTCTGACTGGACAGAGGAGCCGTGTCCCAGAAAGCCAGGCCAGGTTCTGGCATGGGGATGGGTGGCCCTGTGGCTGGTTTCCTCAGCCTGGCTGCTGCTCCAGCCCCCTCCAGAGAGCAGCAGGACTGGCCCCAGGCTGGGACTCACCTGCCCTGATTTCACAGCCCACAGGTTATTTCAATCCGGTCACTGTTATTCCCCTCTGCAAACATGAAAGAGGAGAGCTGGACACCCCCAAAGCACAACTCCCCCCGTGCTGAAGTAGGTGGGGAAAAGCCCCTTTGGATGACACTTCTCCAGAGAACGTGCAGAATTCCTGGGGCTTGGAGTGGGGTCTGTAAATGAGGTGAGATGGAGGCACCCAGGCTCCACACCCCGAATTCTGCAGAGACAGAGCCCAAGCTGTCCAACCTTAGGCAACACTGGTGGGATTCCTGGGCATGCTGGAGCACCCCAGGAACAGCTCCTACAAAAGGGCTTCTTCCCAGTTATTTCACATTATGTTCCTCTGCAAAAGCTGTCTGTAGGGTATTCCTCCAGCCCAGAAGGGGATGTAAAAGATTCCCTCGTGCTACTGGCCAGACAGACATGGGTGGCTAGAGAAAAAACCAAAATGAGGAGCTAGAATTACACTACAATAGCTGATGGCTTATGGCCACAGCAAATACCAATTTATTATCTAATTAAATCCTGTACATGTGCATGTAACACATATTACTACACTTTTAGCTATCTGTGCAAGATATTTCACTCAGTGCACAGCAAATACCTAATTTTGTTTAAAAATATTTACTTTGAAACTATAACTGGCTTGGAAAGCTGTGCTCAACTCTTAGGATTTAAACCTGAATTTCTAGGACATTTATCCCTCCTACTCTTTCTCATGACTGTAGATTTAAATTAGATATTTGTATAATTTGTAATTTGGGATGAAAAATCTATTGACATGAAGGCATTCCCATTCAATATTTGTTTGAAACTCAGACCAGTCATTTAACCCAAATCAGACTCCCTGTTATGATTTGCTGCAATTCATTAATTAGTCTTTTCTTACAGTACATTTTCTTCTAATCCTGAAAAACCACAGGAGCATAGAATTTCTTGAATCTATTTTAATTATTCATGTAAATTAAAGAGACAGAATAAAAATTACATATTCAGAGAAAATGGTCTGTCTTTCTCATAACAGTCTACTTATAAAAGCAGAGTGTTTTTTTAATTTCATCATTTTTCACTGGTCTTTTATTATGCTTTATTGCACTCTGATCACCACGGACACTTAAAATAATCTACAGACAAACAGACTCATGGCTGTTTTCAAATAAACCAGTAGTTCTGAGTGTGGATGTCGATGTGAATTTTTTTGCAATGATTGGATGATTACACTCTGAACTGAAATAGGGACACAATATAGGAAGGATTTTCAAATTACATTTAATGCAATTTTTATAAACTTGTGTGTTAATGATAGAATAAAAGAAAAAAGTTATTTTTATTTTTAACAATGGAATTGTGAGTATATTTCACAAAATATTGTCCTTAAAAATCTTATATTTAACTTCTATTAAGCTTCTAATTTTTTTTTTCTATTTTGAGATAATTTTGGATGCATCCTATATTTTAGAATTAGATTTCCAATCTCATTTTGGAATCTGACAGCTAAAAACCCATCTCTTGTACACAAAGAGCAATGGCAGCTGTTAAATAATACTGGACGGGGTAACCTAGAGAAATGCTCTGAAAAGATGCCTAGGACTTTTTCCTGCAAAAAAGCTGATCTCATCTGGCTTTGGGTTTCTCAAGGAATGCAGTTGATAATGTGTGATGGTGCTATTTATAGCACACTCCCCGTGCAGATCCAGTGATATCCAAAGGAGGCTGGCCTCCTCCTTGCTTGGGATTTCGCAAGACAATTCAGAAACTCAGGCTGGGTGTGCAAGCTCAGGAGGAGGTGCTCAGGACTGGATCCAGCCCACTTTCCTCCAAGACAGATGATGAGGAGATGTGAAACACCAGGCAGCAGGCAGGAGGTGAGCACGTCCTCCAGCCCAGCCGGGGGGTGATGCTGCATCTCCTCCTCTGAGCAGTCTCCCTGTGGTCTTTGGCAGTTACCTGTGCCCAGATTTCCAGAACTGGCAACATGCAATTGCACGTTTATTTGCCCATGTAATTACTGTAATTGTGACCACAGTCGTGGTAAAAGTACAGGCAAACAATCAATTACACATCCAGACTGGGAGATGGCACTTCCTCCACGGAGCTCCAAACAGCATCTCCAGCTACACCTGGCCAGCTGAGCACCCACAGCAAGATCTCCTCAGTCAATGCAGCCCTGTGTGGCACCACTCTGTCCTTCTCTGGCAGGGAAACAAGCTGCACAACCTCATCAGGCATTTCCCTTCAGTCCCCCAAAATGGTGCCTTTTGGAGACAGCGACGCAGATAGCAATTGGCAAAATCATCCGGTTTGTGATGTGCCAACTCTCGGAGCAAGAAAACAAACAAAAATTACCAATGAAGCTGTAAAGGCAGGAAAATCTATTAAGAACCCAAGGGAGAAAATGCTTCCCTGATTACATACAATATGCACAATGTACTCTTAGTGTGCCCAGGAATGGTAGCGAAGCTCCCTGGAGGATCGTGTCATGTGCTGGCCTGCAGCCAGATCTGTCACACTGAAAGTGCTTTTCTACTCTGAAAAGTGTCTCAGTAAAAAATAGCATCATTGCCTTTCGTGTTTATGGTCTCTCCATGTCCTGGTGTCAGATATGTTCAGCTTACAAGTGAAAACATTGCTGGGACAGAGGTTCAGGTTCTGGTGTAGCTTCCCCCTGCCCTGAGTGTGGGCACAGCAATGGAAGCATCCCACAGAGCTCACTCTTTTGGGAAAGCTTTTTGTAGGCCAGATCATATCCTAAGGTTAGACCCCTGCAGTCCTTTATCTTTTTGTTTTCTCCTTCAGTTTCTCGTTTATCAGAAGGATTTGAACAAGCGTACGTGATGGGGCTGCAGCATCCCGTGGTGATGCTGGAGAGAGAGGCTGTGTCTGCCTTAGCCAGAATGCCTCAGCAGGGTGAGTGAGGGATAACAATAGTACGTATTCCTTTCCAGTCATGAAAATGTAATGGAATAACCTTCCGCTGAATTCCACACAATGATTAAAACCTAATATGATGGCACGTTTAAATTCCATATCTAGGCTGTTAGATTAATAATAGCACCCTATTGATCCAGAGCTTTCCCCAAACCCCAAGTCAATACATAGAAGAGCTCTCATTGACTTCCTCCAGCTTTGGATCATTTCTTTTTGTCTGGGCTGAGAAGATTTCCAGAGGGGGAAAAGAAGTGTGGGAAATACTTTGGACCTTGAGGAATGGGGAGGTTGAATGTGATTTGTTCCAGTGCACCAGTGACAAACTTTGAATGGAGCTGGACAGAAGTTTTGGCAGTGTTGATTTTTAATAAAAAATTACGTTTCAATTAAAAAGGGCTTCTTGGAGGAGAAGAAAGAATGAAAGTCCACTGTGAAAAACAGGAAAATAATGCAACATTTTTTGGAGCAAAGTGACTTTGCTTTTTCACTTTATTTAATTCAAATTTATGTTTTGAAATGAAGTTTAGGTGAAATAGTAAAAAATAAAAAGCCCGCCCCCCCAAATCTCAAGTGAATCAACTCAAGTGTATCATAACAAAATATTTCAATTAACCCTGAAGTTTCCCTTGTGAAATGCAATTTTGAAAAACTACAGCAGAAGTTACTTAAATTTTTCAAAAACTATTGAGGTAAATATGGAAAAAACACATTTCTATCATGTTAACTGATGAGCATGCAATTTGCTGTTCGTCCTGCACATTCAAGAAGCATTTTGCTAACTCTATAAATGTGGTGTTTTAAGATACTGATTGAAATATGAACTTCCATCTGCTATGTTTGAAACATCAGTGCTGAAAAGTGAGTTCTTGCCTCAAAATGCTGAAAATTACTCTGATAAACAAAGTCAAATAATATTATCAGAATAGAAGGAAGGACATCCAATAATGGCAGAGAAACATACAAATAAGGATCTAGAGGAAGATCAACTAAAACCTTTAAATTAGTACTATAAGAACAATAAGTAGTGATGTCAGCTCACTCTGGTGCTACAATTAAGAGGCTCTTGGGAAAAGTGGCAAGAAAAGGAGCAGAGATTAATCACACAACCCTAAACCCTGTGGGGCTGGGGGCACCTTTCTGCTCTGTCCTCAGTACAAGGGACAAGGGGCTTCTGGGCAGTGACAGGAAGGGAGAAGCTGCTCCTGGATCCTCAATTCCCTAGAGAAACGCACAAATTGAGAGAAACTGCAATCCCAGTCCCTAGGAGCCTTCCCTTTAGCACCAGTGTCACCTTCAGCAGTCACCTCTGCCTTGTCCCACTGATCACTCTTGCTGCTTGTGGTGTTTTAAAGAGTCAGACAAAGGAAGGGTAGTTAAAAAAAGCTCCTGTATTGGCTTTCAGCCACTTGCTATCAGAGAAAAACAAAAGCAGAACTTGATCTTTTGTTGTTGTTTTGGGTTTTTTCTTCCCTCCTTTTGTAAAAGGGATTCCTCATCTTTACTGCTCCTTTATATTCTAACTGCCCCAGCTGGAAACCTTCTAGGCCTTTTTAAAACAGGATTAAAAACACAGTTTTCTGCATTAGCACAGCTCAAAAGGATAACCTCAGCTCTTTTCTCTGCCAGCCAGCTTTTTAATCCTGAATCTCATGTCACTTCAAATTATGAATATGATTTTCATGTTCCCCTCGGGCCTAAATTTCACCCAAGTAAATCCTCTCATTCAGCAGCCGGAGAAACGTGTCAAAAGCACTGATCTTCAAGCACTGAGAGTGCTCTGGGAGAGATCAAACTGTCCCAGACTGAACTCTCCCAGTGCCAGGCATCTTCTCCCCTCCTGCTTATTGTTGTTGACACCCTGCATCCCTCCTTCCTTCCCCCCCGGTCTGAAAGCCTGGGATGGCAAGACAGGAAAAATAAGTGCCCTCTTAATTCTAAATATTTCTGGGATTCATCCTCCCTGCACTTGTGGGGGCAGAGGAGAACAAAGGTGAGCACATGAGCTGGTTCTGGGGAAGGAGGAGTTAAACCACCCGCTAAAGCATTGAGATCTTTCATCCCCTGGCAGGGCTCTGCTGATAAGATCAGCTGTCAGATGGGAGCTGGCCCTGATTTCCCAGCCAGCCCGGTCGGTGTCACGCTCCATTTGATGAAGGAAGCCCTTCCTCACCCAGGAGTCTGTGTGCTGCCCAGATCCACCTCTCCCAAGTGTCCTGAGAACACGAACGGGCTGAAACCTCTTGTCTGAGGAAATGTGTTCCAGCCCTGGTCTGCAAATAAACAGATCAGGACTGTGTCTTCTGCAAGTGACTTAAAACCTGAGGATCAAGCCCTGAATCACCACTCTGGGTGTCTGAGCACTGAGTTCTGGAGGAGTTTGACATTAGGGCAAAGGTCTCCTCAAGAAGAGGAGATGTTCCTGGATCAGAGGGGAGAGCCTTGTCTCTTCAGCTTCTTTAGGGAGACTAGAGAGCTCAAATGACTGCGTTGGTCTTTCCTTTCCTGCTCTGCCTCACTAGTGTTTCTTCCTCTCTGAAAATCACTGTTTTATTGCTTTTGTTATGTTTGGGTATTGTTCCTTTCCCAAGATGACTGTGGCCATTGCCTTTGCTCACTGTGATGGTAGATGCTGCATCAAACTCCAGACAAGGTTTTGCTCTCCTTTCCCTAACGGGAGGGGTGAAATGTTTGGATGTGCTAGTGAGGAGCAGCTAAGTGCAAAGATCACCCTTTTTCGGTCACTTCAGGGCAAGGAACAGAGACATTTGCGTTTGGTTCCAAAGCAGCTCTGGAGTTAGCACTAATCCCTTTGTTGAGATCTTCACAGCACCAATCCAGACACCAGAGCTCAGCTTTCTTCTGCAGAGCTGAGACAGAGTTCTGCTTTGAGGTCCCCTCCTCTGAACACGGGGTCCGCTAGGCTTTGTCAGAAAAGGTGACTCGATATGGTTTTCCATCTGCATTTATTTTAGGAATTCTCCCTCATAGGGGAACGAAAGTGAAGCCATCATGGAAGGTGGGGAGCACCCAAACCTCCCTGCAAGTCTCACAGCCACACCGCGCGGCTGTAACAGCGCAGCCATTTCCTACTTGAAAATCAGTCAGAGAAATGTTTTCTTCCAGCAGAAGAGCAAACACAAATGTGGAAAGGGACTTAGAGGGCATGTTTATCACTCCCTTACCTTCCCACGGCGAAGAAGCCACAGGAGTTATTGCAGAAACCTCACCTTTCAAAACATTCCCATGGCCATGAACATGCTGAACGAATCTGTATCCTGGGAGGATTTCTCACTCACTGGAAGAACAACTCTGATCCAGCCATTGCCTGTTGCTTTTCCAAGTTTCAGCAGCAAACAGAAACATAGTGGTTTTCCAAGGGAGGTGGGCAGGAAACAGTTTTTCCTATCCACAAGCACTTCTCAGTTTAGAGTTTTCCCATCCTAATATCAGGTGAAAAGCAGAAATCTGAAACTTCAAACTATTCAGGAAATATCAGTTAATTAATTGGTCTGAACTTTCCTGATATATACATATACATACATACACACACACATATATGTATATATTTGTGTGAGGATTGAAAATATTTTTATTTTTCAGAATGCTTACTTACTAAATATAAATCACAGTAAAACTGAGAGCAAAACACTCCTTTTAAATTCACTTCCTCCTCCAAAGTAAAACATTTAGATGTGACTTCCATCAACTGTCATTTTTCAATTTAAAATAATTACCAGAAAACCCCAATCAGTATTCAGGGCCATGTTAATGACTGCCTGGCTGCAGCCTAGAGGTGGTAGGAGTTCAGTGACTGCTGAGCTGCATGTACAGAGTTTGTAATCCCTTAAGTAGTGCTTTGAGGCTTCCAATAGCTAATATATGTCCACTACTATAGCAAGGAATAAAATGAATATTGTCTCCTTTATCCCTGTATGTTTAGCATCACAAAACTGAATTTTTACTGTGGTGATTTTTACAATTTTTACAGTGAATTTCTACAACTGTAGAACTGAATTTCCACAGTGGTGGAAATCTCATACTCTGATTTTTCCCCCTCCCACTGCTGGATGATAAATTTGTTTATCTTTTCTCTTGGCACCAAACTTTGTGAACATTTCTAAAAGAAACAACGAAAATTCACTCATGGTCTGCTGAATCAACACTCCCAGTGTCTCGTTGCCCACTGCCAGAGCACCTTGTGTAACCAACTGCTGCTCTGCCTGAGTGGGGATTCAAGCCCATTCTGCACTGCTGGGAATGACTAAACCAACTGCAGCGTGCTGCAGAATCAAGGCTCTGTCTCCTCCCTTAGGAGCATCAGCTCTCAGGAACACACAGCTGAGGATGAGCCTTCATCCCAAGCCAGGGATAAGCAAAAGCATCAGAGTGAACCAGATAAAGTGGCAGGTGGAGCCTCTCCTCACAACAGGGATAAGTGACAATGTTCCTGTGCAGTGGCTTCCTTGAGCACAGAGCACAGAAACAGACTGGGCAAGGTGTGATTGCAGGTGGTTTGGGTGAGAGGATGGAGACCCCAGCTTGACAGTCACCTCCTAAACAAAAGCCTGGCTGTGTGATCTGCCTTCAGCCCTACTTGCTGCTGCTAAATAGTTTTCTGTGGGTAAAACCACTGAGATTTTCAGGGCCTGAGTTATGATTATTCTCTGCTAAAACTTTAAAAACACAGAAATTATTACAGCTATTTGTTTCTCATCTTGGCATTGTTGTTCTCCATTGCAATAAGTAGGACTATCTTTTCTTGAAATGCTGGATGGAATCCATATTCTATATAATTTGTCTGGGGACTGCAGTATTTTATAGCCTGTTTAAAAACTGTGTAGGGGGATAAGAAGTGCACAATCAGAAAAAATGCAGAGGTGTCCTCATCATCTTTCTTTTCTTTTTCTCCCCCAAAGTAGTGGCTCCCACAGGTGTCTGCTTTTTGGACCTAAACAGCAAGGCCAAGCACAGGAGCAAAAATTGAATTCTCCAGCGGGTCAAAATATCCACTGGCTCCAAAAGGCACATGATGGATCTCTGAGAGGGTTGAGGATGTCCCTGTTCTGCCCCCATGTGCTTTTATTGTTCTGCATTCCTTTATTCTCCTTGCAATCTGTGTTCGGGGAGGAGCACAGAACAGTCTGGTCCTAAGAGCAGGAATCAACTCATGAAGAAGTGAAGGGAGCAGCAGGTATCCATTAGTGCTGCCACACATTTCAGGTCTAACTCAGCCCTGCCTGCCCCCACAGGAGAGCTTTGTGCTTGTACTTTACACATGGTTTGCACAGCCAATTTCCATCCACCTCCCCGAGCAGCTCTGACGCTGGGCTTTGTCCTTCACCCAAGACGTCCCTGACATCGTGAGCACTGGTTTCCCAAGCAGCAACAAAAATATTTGTCTGAATTGGAAAGGATGGGTCTCCAGACTTTAAAAACTTTGAGAAATCAGTTTCCAGTTTGTCAGTGACTCTTTGTTTTATGGGCCTCAAAACTTTCTGAGGAAGCAAACCCAAGCTGCTGACGGGTTAGGGGGTGACCCTGGGTGCTGGTGGTGTGTGATAAATAGATGGCCTGGCAGGCTGTGGCAGCCCACTGGAAAGTAAATAGAGCCCAGCTCGAGGGGAGAGAGCACACATGAGGGTTGATGGTACTTTTCCACCTTTCACCTCCCGATGGAGCACAGCTGAACAGTGCAGCATCTGTTGTGCCCCGCTGCTGGCAGCATTTTATCCTGTGACTCATCCAGGGGCCCTGGTGCACACCCTTTCACACACAGGGTGTACCACAGGTTTCCTGGCCACATCCTCCTCCAAAGAACGAGAAACAAGAGTGTGAGGTGCACAGAAAACATTCCTCCTTACATGGGTTGGGTTTCCCAGGAGAGGTGAGCGGAGTCCCTTTGCTGTGGTGCACCACATGGTTCAGCCACACCCTGTCCCACCATTCCGGTCACAGCTGTGTCCACTCATACTTTCCCCTCTCATGGGCATCAGGTTGTCGGGAATTCAGCCTTCAGTAGGGAGCAAAGGAAAGCAGAAAGAAAATTCAACCACTCTCGCAGTCTTTTTTTACTAAAATCAATTTACTGATCAGTACAAGCACCTTTCTGGATACAGAATAGCTCTGACAGCTGAGCTGCTCTGCACTCCTCCCATCCTGGATAACATTTTTTCCTATCAAACACTTGCCACCAGCCAGATGCCACTGGAGACAGGAATAGGTGCTGGGACACGAGTTTTGCCCTATACATCACTCCAAGGCCTCAGTTATGAGTGTTGTGGGCTCCCAGCACAACGGATGGAGGCAGACTGGTTCTAACTGGGATGATTCAAAGGGCAGATACTCTGATTCACACTCATTTCCCATCACCAGGTTCCCATCTCAGCTGCTTCAGTGTCGTCGTAGGGGTCCCTCCTCACCTCGACTGATTCTGATTCTGATTCTGATCAGTTCTGGTTCTGTGATCCTCTAGGATACAACTAAAAGTACTTAACTATCATTATCTTTACCTGGCCAGAACACCCTGCTAGAGTTTGTTTGTTTTGTTTTCATCATATAAAAACCACAGCAGTGAGTGAACTGATAAACGTTTGTCATTGAATGCAGAGAATGAGATTGTAGAATACATCTAAAAAGAATTTTGTCCCCAGCTCCCTTCAACAACCATCCAAAGTAAAAGGAATAACTATCAAAGATGTCTTTAAAAGCCCCACGTTGAAAGCTGGTAAATCTGCAAGATAACTGAATTTTCTGTGGAAAGCAGCAGGTGGGAAGTCAGGGTTATATAACACAAAACTTCACTTTGGAATCAAATTATGCTGTGAAAACATAATTATACAATATATACATAATATGTGTTATTATGATGATGCATGGATGGAATTCTACTGCACTAAAGCACAGAAATTTTCTCTATCCCACCTGTGACTTGTGTGGCAGTGTCCCTACAGGTGGACATGATTTTTGCCTCCACTTTGGTGAGATCATGAGAATAAACCTGCACTTCATCTCTCAAGCCCATCTGGTGTCTTTTGCTGAGCTGGAACAACAAAATGCTCGTGTTTGGCTATTTTAGAGAAAAAGACCAACAGCAACAGAAAGCAGAGTGGTTTTGTTACATTATTTGTGTAATGGCTCAACACTCAGGGTGGCAGAAGCAGCAGTATCATGAAGTCAGCCTCGACCAAACAGATGGCTAGGGAATTATGATATGTGAGAACCCGGAGCATCTTCCATTTCTAGATGCCAGTTAATAATGCAGGTGGTGCTGTATGAAAGGAAGAGGTTTTTAGAGCTTTGGGGCTCAAGTAGTCCACAGGGCCCAATTCCCAGTTCGATTGCAGTCCCTTCCTCCCTCTCACCACACAGACATCTGGTGTTATTACAAGCTTGTAAAAGAGCTGTGTTCACAGATAGCTTCCCAACACTGCATGTGGAACCATGTGTGGTAATGTGGCATTGCATTAAAAATAAGAAAAGCCTGATTGTTGAAGATCAGCAAGTTATGGTTTTTCAACATGCCTTCCCTGTTCATGTGGTTATCATGTAACTTGTATCATGTAACATGTATCATGTATCATGTAACACGTGGTATCCTTGTAACTGTTCTCGTCTTCTGAAGATATTTAATTAGGTGTAATGGGTGCATTTATTAAAAGGCCTTGACTGCTTTGCTCTTTAGACAGCCATGGCCTTGTCTGAGCGTGGAAACCATCTCAATTTATCCAGCATATTTATAATAAAAATAAAAATATAAATTGTTTTTCCCTCTCTGTAGTGTGTCCTCTGGCCTTACTGCTATTGTGTCAACATGAAGAGTTTCTATCACAATATGGATCATATAAAATAAATATGGGGAAAGAAACTGGGGAAAAAAGTGGTTAAAGCAGCACAGCACTTTGTTACAGCAGCAAACCTCCTCTGGAGAGAGTAGGTTTAACTATTTTCTTATCCAGGGGAACCTGAGGCTGGAATTTGGTTCATTCTCTTCAATAGCAATGGCAGTGCAGAAATAATCTCAACTTCAGTGCCCCTGGCCTGAAGAGCATATCAGCTTCACCTCAGATGTCCCACGCTGGCCATCCAGATGCTAAAACTTTAAGGCACAAGGTGCTGGCCCTCATGAATGGCATTTCTGAGCTTGATGGGCTGTGGAACAAGGTGTGCCTCCTCTTGTTCCTCTCTGGGCAGACAGAAGAGGTCAATTACAACGTGCAGTGCAGAGGGAAAGAGGGAAAGAGGGGACAAGAGAAAAATAAAATAGAATACTTGTTTCATTAAGAAGCCTCCGTTGCTGTGGACAGGATGCATACAACAGGAAGGATGTGGACACTGAATAACTCATCTCAGGATTTCTCTGTCATTAAGGAAATGGAGGTATTGAAGCGTGGGTTTCCTTTGCAGGCTATTCCAGTGAAAAGCAACTCAGCAATAAGGCAAAATGCTACTACTTTGCTGCTACTCCAGGAGAAAACTTTCCCTCTCTTCCTCTCCTTGCCCTGCACCTGCTCCTCAGGCTCACAATCAGCAGGGACAGTAATAGTGACTTGCTCCATGGTGTGTTCCCTCCTCTCAGACACAGAAACTCTGTTTATCTGCTTTAGAGGTGCTTGGCAAGGGCTTAACACAGCTACTGAACATGGAAGGGGAGAGCACAGCAAATCCAGGCACCAACCTTCCCAGCAGCTTCAAGGTTTCTCAGAAATGTGGCTGGAGCTGGATTTTGCCACCCCAGTAGCAATGGTCCCCAAGCCAAGCTGGTGGCAGGACGTCCCTGTCTAGGAGGGGCTGAGATGGGAACAGGGAGCAGTGAAAAGCTGGTTTTGCTGCTCCTGTTGGCCTTGGGAAAACTCGTGATAACCATGGGGATTGCAACAGATGTGTCATCCCTGGGAGCAGCCAGCTCTGACAAACTGCTGGAATGAAAGCCACCGGGCTTTTGCTTAACTGGAAAGTGTCTCTAATTTTTCAGGCAATTTTTCATAAGAACAGCTCTCTTGAAGCCAGGAGGATAAACAGCCTTAGTGCCACTTTAAAGTTAAAATAAAGTTTTATAAGAAATAGATTGCAAACTTCTGCAGATGGGAATGATCTATATTTATGTGTTTATGCAGCTCTTTGTCCAGCACTGTCCCAGACCAAGACTCCTAGATATTACTGGAATACAAATGATATTAGCCAGGGATATGCAAGCATTTTTGGTACTTCTAATTAATGTTTCATTTGCAAATTTTAGAATGGAGGAGAACACCCACAAAAAGCAAAACAGAATCTCTTTCAGACAGAATACATTTAGGCTAAAAGGTGCTCAACAAATTCTTCAGTGACCTAAGTTTCATTACACATCACCAGGAAAGACCTAACTTTAGGTTTGACCTCCACAGTGTTGTATAAATAGAGAAGGAAACCTGAGAAGCATTAAGATGCAGCCTTCCTCAGGAAAAAAAAAAAAGAAAAAGAAAAGCAGTCCCTTCATTAATGACTCCAATTATAGCTATTCATTGTATCCTCTTTTCCTTAACAAAGTCTCACATTGTCAGCTGGTCCTCTTACATGTTCATTGTGTGCCCATTATCAAAATATCATTTTCAGCTTCACTAAACACATGTAGGAAACGTAGAACTGTAAAAAGGAAGAGGAGGAGGGAAGATAGCACAAGGAAAAAATAAAGAGAAGGATAATAAGCTTAGACTGTATTTGTGTAATTACCCTCTCCAGAACAATCATCTGAGAAAAAGATATGTTTAATTTTTGTTATGTCATAAACCTTAAGCTCTCAAGTTGCTGCTGATTAGTCTAGGAACTAAATAACTGAAAATGGACACAGGGTGATTGCGTTCCACATCACTTCAATTTTAGTGAAAATGCATTTATTATGAAGGGAGGGAGAGTTCTATGATCAATTTCAAATCTGTTTTTAAGGACGAATACATTTTATACATCCAAATGGGAAACGACTTGTGGTTTATACAAAGTAAAATCTTTGCAATTTCAAAAGCATAAAACAAACCTGTTTAGGAAATGGTCAGTCAACCCACCAGCCTTTCTCTTTCCCATTCATGTTCTTTATCACTTATAGCATTATCCAAGCCTTGACCTAAAGGTAATTCTGGTCCTGACTCAGGCTTCATTCAAGTCCATCACAAAACTGCCACTGACTTCAATAGCAAAGGATCAACCTCTCAGTGCAAGATTAAAAAGATTAAAAGCTTGGAAAATTAAATACAATAATTGCTCCACAGGCAAATGATAGGAGGACCTTCCCTGACCACAGCATGTGCTGTCATTAACCTTCAAGAAGTTCTTGGTTTGGAAAGTGTTAATGCTCCCAATTAATGGAGGAGCTTTCCCAATCTGAGCTGTGGAAACATCAACAATTTGCTCAAGATCCAGCACCAAGCACTTGTCTGCAGGCAGAGAGGCTTGATCATTAACCCACATCCATCCTGCTGTACCAAGCTAAAAGGACCAAAAGGTAGAAGCCCCTCCCGTGCTCTAGCTGGTCAAGGCAGTGGGAGCCAAACACCCTGCTCCCCCCAGGCAGTGGCTGGAGTGAACTGGGTCAGCCTGTGTCCAAAGTTAAAGTTCCAGTTGCATTCCCAAGGGGATAAATGCTTCTGTGGCTTTCTGAAGTATATCTTTCAATGACTTGATTTCAGGAGACAGGGAGTTTTGGAAAAGGCTGAAAAGGGAAATTCTTTAATCCACCTGAAACTGGCCTGGGCTGGAACTGCTCTTGGTAAAGTTTAGGCCTCCAGTGTCGTGGGGATAGTGTTGGTAACTGTCCCCTTTCATTGCAGCTGTCATCACATGCACATTTGTCACCCTAGAGTATGAATATTTGGGTTAGATTAGGTAGTATTTTAAATGTC
This sequence comes from Nicator chloris, assembly GCA_013400495.1. Classification (NCBI taxonomy): domain Eukaryota; kingdom Metazoa; phylum Chordata; class Aves; order Passeriformes; family Pycnonotidae; genus Nicator; species Nicator chloris. Next base: position 1,055,989 of record WAAE01016891.1, read on the forward strand.
AGTGGGGCATTTGGCATATTGGATTTCTATCCATCCATTTATCCTGGCAGTCCTTCCTTGTTTCATTTTTTTTATAAGATACTGAAAACTTGGAACGGCAGCACAAAATCAGTGGGAATTATCCCCAAGGGCTCTACCTGAGAGACACAGTTTTGCTGTTTTTGCCTTGGTCAGTGACTGCCTTAGCAGCTTCCAGCAGGGCCAGCAGGCATATTTGCAAGGCCAGACTATTGCATAATTGCAAGGCCACGGCTGGGGGATGGAGCTCTGCCAGCTGGCAGCACCCAGGCAGGAAGGATCCATCCACACTGATAACACGGTGGGCTCCAACAGCTCTGTGACTTTGCCTCTCTTGGTCATTAACATTCACACTCCTGCAGCAGCAGGGCTGGCTCGTGTTTGAGAGGCAGGCAGTGAGCAGGTACAGCCCTGAGGATGTCCTTGGGATTGGTTGTACCTTGCAATTTGACCTGAATGGGATGACATCCATCTGCATTTCCCCAGGGACAGAGCAGGGCATGGACTAGAACTGGCAGGATCATGGCCCATCCCTATCTGCCCCCTCTCCTGGCAGCATTTCCCTGCAGCTCTGACTTTCTTCTCCTTTGGTTTGCTCATCACCATGGGTCTGAGCTGACCACCACTCCCACAGCCCACACTTCTCCTTGGAGCTGCAGGAGCAGCAACAGCTGGGTAGTTCAATCTTTGTTGTGTTCACAAAATATATCTGTATATTTATCTATATAACTATCTATCTACATATATATCCACATATATCTCAATCTTTGTTGTGTTCACAAAATATATCTGTATATTTATCTATATAACTATCTATCTACATATATATCCACATATATCTCAATCTTTGTTGTGTTCACAAAATATATCTGTATATTTATCTATATAACTATGTTTCTACATATATATCCATGGAGATGGATGGATGGATGGATGGATGGATGGATGGATGGATGGATGGATGGATGGAT